>BMAV01021514.1:144302-155712 GCA_019973955.1 Trichonephila inaurata madagascariensis
CAGATAAATATTTTTTTTAAGAACAAAATAACTCTAATGCGAAATTAGAATTATTTTTACAAAGATCGTAAAATTTGGAAGTTTTCTATATTACAAAATAAAAACAAATCCGTGTATTTTTATTGAATTGTAGCTAAGAAAGTTTAATATGAACGAACTTTTTAGAATTTACTGAATATATATATATTATAATATCTGCAACATTAACTAGTCTTTTAACGGGAACTTAACCCTTTATCTACCGCATTATGATCTACTGCAGTTTTTTTCATGCAATATTTTATTTTGAATCACTACTTTGAAAATTAAGGGATAGACACAAAAAAAAATTATCAACTTCGGGAAATTTAATACGTTAGAGCTAATTAATGAATTAAAGATATTCAACCATAAAATTAACTATATACATTGTTCACTTAAAATAAATAGTCAAATCGTTTTCTAAGGTCTTCATTTACGTACAAAAAAAATAGGACACTTTCCTTTTGACATTAACTACTATTTCGGAACAAAAATGACGATCTCCTCAATCCACTGAAAACGCCGTCAGCTGAAAACGCAATATCTGCCATAAAACTATTCGCCTTCCCCCCTAAAATAATCATAGTACCCGTCCTGCCATATATCTTGGAAGAGTGGATTTCAAAGAATATTCCTGCTAAGTATCGTCAGAGTATTCGTAAAAATGGTTATTCTATGTAATTTTAAAGTGAGTGGTACTTATAAGTACCGTTGGTAGATAAAAGATTAAAGTAATATTTTGTGATGTTGAAGCAAATTATTATAAAGTTCGTGATAGTATTTGTCAAATTAAGAGATGACAATTATTCCGTATAAGTTATTGTGGGTAATGTCTATTGACGCGATGTAGAAGTTTGGAGAATGGAGTTCTAGATCAAGTAACCTCCTTTTCACTTGATCGTGGTTACGCGTCAAATCACGAGGTTATATTTAAAATTATGAAGTCTGTCTTCGTGATCTTTCGGGTTGTTTCGTAGTGTGACATAAGGAGACAACTAATTGGCTTAAAACTACAGTAGAACAATAAATAGCCAATTTTTAAACCTTTTTCTTAAGTATTCTTTGTTTAATTTAAAAAGAGTTTCTATAAAAGAGTGCTATTTAAGCATTCAAAGTATTTTTTTCAAAATGAAAGTAATTTTATAAAAAAATCTTGAGAACTTATTTTATTTATTTATTTATTTTGCTGAACAAAATTTTTATGTGCTTATAATCTGTTAGTCTTTATTAGAGAAACTAGATTTAAAAGGATTCAAATTCCCTGGTATATGAATAATTTATTACCTTTTAAAATCTTAAGTTGCTTTTAGAGCAGTGCTTATCAAAATTTCAATATATATATATATATTTGCGACCCAATTTTCAATAACTTTCATCGCCCCCCTTCTTATACAATAATAATGTACTTTGACGTTTAATCTACAAAATGACCTTAGATATAAATCGTGTTAATTATTAAGATAAATATAAAATTTTGTATATATGTTACATTAAGGAGGCTGCCTACCTTGAAAATGTCATTTTTCGTCTATATAAGGCATTTTTTTTTTTATTTCAAAATCTTATAGTTTGAACAGTTTTCTTTCCAAAACAGTTTTTCTGTTTCCTTTACGCGAAATAGAAATAAATTTATAGTGATTTTAAAAAACATCACTCTATGCAAAAAGGCAGTAAGATAAAACTTTAAATGAGTTTTTCTCAAAATTATGTTTTCGAGCGAAACCCTTTACCAGATACATGATATCTTAAGAACCAAACCTGATAACATTTTGAAATTTTGTGGGAATGTTTATTATACTATTTTTCATAAAGTGGACCATAAGTTTTGTTGTAAGTTACTATTTTTCCATTTAGGGTAGTTTTTATAAAGAAAAAACTTAAAAAATATCAAAATTTTCATATCATTATGTATAATTGTGTCTGTAACTTTTTTCTATTTTAATATTTCTCTCAGATTTTGGTTCTTTTTGAAGAGTACCGTAATATGTATTTTGTGTAGAAAGAAAACTATGATAACTGTATTAGAAATATTTATACTGTGTTACCCGTTTTAGTAAACATTTGGTAAAATTTCCTTGAAAACAACCAATTTTTCTAAAAGTACAATATTTATTTAAAATTTTTTATGTAATTACATATTTTTTTATTTATTTTTCTTCCTAAAAACACTCAATTTGTTTCAAAAATTTATTTGTATAAAAAAATTGGGTCCGAAGGTAGACAGTTACCTTAAGTAACAGATATTTTAAATAACATTTTTAAGTGACAGGATAAGTATCATGTTACTTTCCCTTGCTAATTTTTAAAACTGGAACAGATTGTAAGAGAATTTTTAATTAAAAAAGCTACCAATTACTCAGTTACCTTGATACAGAAAGTCTCTCAACTACCGAAGAAGAAATCTTTATAGATTTCACAACAAGTGTCGAAATCAAAAGGTAATTAAGTAACAAACCATTCTTTGAATTTTAGACAGGGGTGGATAATGAATTTTTCTGCATTGGAAACAAAAGTATTTCGTATACTAATACCGTTTACCTATCTCTAGTACGTATTAAATTTGTTCTTAATTTAGTATTGATAAATTAATTATCAAATACATTGTGTTCTTCTGATACTTTTATAAGTATATTAATGTAATTTTTTTTATTAAGTCAGAATGTATTCTGTTTTGCTTCCCTTCAGTAAATTAATAATTTTTTAAATAATCTTATTTTAGACTTCTCGATATGCTCGAGCCTCCCACTTAGGATTATCATGCCCTCCTAGGGAAGAGCGCCCCGCAGTTTGAGAACCACTTATTTAGAGGAAAAACTACAGTAAAACTTTTCTATAAAATATGAAAAATCGTCATGTTTATTGCTGAAAAATAAGTTCTTAAAATAGGATCTCAAATGAGCTACACATTATTTGAAATAAAACTTATTTTAGTAATGTGTGCATGTTATGTATTTTTAGAACAAATCGGATAATTTTTATTTGCACTTTGAATCGAATATTATTTCTTCAGAAACAGATTTTTGTTTGTCGTATAAAATTTATTTTATACAAATTATATTTTTACATTCATTAAAATTTAATGACATTATGACTTGCGTTACAGAAATCTTACTGGTGAGAAATAAGACAAGAGATGAGTTACAATTTACTGCTTTTTTTCATTCATAGATAGAAATTTTACGAATAAAAAAATGCCGGAGAGAGAAAAGAGAAAAGTAGAAATTATGATTTAAAATTTTGACTGTCTCGTTGTTGTTATAAAGGGAGAAACGTAATAAAATCCTGTTCAAGTAATTAAAATAACAGAAACGTTAATTATAATTGAAATAGATAAAAGAAAATATTATCTAATTTCACATATAGTGTTACTGTTAAGACACAAATTTACAACAAACATTTATATTGTGATTCTGACTTCTAATTACAGATGGCGCTGTAAATCTTGGGTGACACATTTTATTCTATTGCTCAAACAATGATACATGAAAAGAATGCTACGGCATATTCATCTTGTTTTGTGAATGAAATTATAAATTATAATACGTATTGCAAAATAATTTAAGTTTTACTATCAGAAAGGAAGTATTTTCTGGATAATCTAATATTCTTTCATTTATTATATTAAAAATTTATAAGAAAAGAAAGTAATAAATGCACTATATTTAAAATTGAGCTGCAATAGAAAATACGACAAAAGATTTAAAATAATAAACTATAGTGCAATATTGATTTAACCTAATTGGAACTGTAAAAGAAAGTTTAAATAAAGCAAAATAACCTGAACAATGCAATTTAATACTTCACACAAAAAAATTACCACGTAATTTCAAAAAGAAAGAAATACATAAGTAAAAAAGAAATCAAATCATCTCACTACTTACAAAATATGTATTAAATCTAAAAAAAATTGCTTAAATGTTTTTAATTGCGTTTTTTAATTATGAATTTCATTCAAGTCTATCCGGATTAATGAAGGTTTGATTTATTGAGACGTAATAAAATAATTTCTTAAAAAAGTTTTTAATTCATTCGTATTGAGGGGCTAAAAATTAGTTCTAGAACACTTATATTTTAGGCTTTTTTCTTTAACTTTTCAGATTTTTCATCAATTACTCATATTCTTACCTTAAATTCATGTAATTTTTAGTTTAAATTCTACTTGTAGACCGTCTTTATAGCTGCAAGCAAGTCATAACTTCTCTGCATTATTAAAGAGAAAATTTATTTTTTGGGGAACTATCTTATGTCATGTTATTATAAATAGCAATAACTAGTCATATTTATATAAATCATTCTTCTAAAACAAAGAATGTAGAATTATCTATCTAATAAAAACTGGCATAGGCTTTTGTAAAGGCAAGAGTATATGTTTTCGCGGTTCCATCAAATTGTAGTCCATACAAAACATATTTTTCTTGGGCATGTATTGCATTAACAAAAAGTTCACTGGAAATCTATTGCATGTTTCAAACTGTAATTAATTAATACTATTTAGGAAGTCATTCGTAAAATAATATGGGAGGTTTCACTTTATAAACAAGCCTCAAGATTTTTATGCTACACAAGAAGTAGAGTCCATTTCCAGTTCGTCGTTAACTTGATTATGATTCAAACTGACAAATTCCACATCTATTTGACGACTGAAAAATTGTAACACAAAAATAATACAAAAAGTAACAGAAATAAATGCATATAAGGAAGAATTGACTTTTAATTTTCCTCTTCTTTCAAAAACTCGTGACTTGAAGGGTAAGCGAAATCAAATTTCTTTTCTCGTTTCATCGTCGATTATTTTCAACATGCTGTTTTCCATTAAATGAAATCTTGAGATAGTAATTCGCGGTCTCATGACCTTGGACAATAACCTTAACTGTCATTCAAGAGCAGAAAAAAAATATTTCATTGTCGTGAATCTGCTACATTATTATACCATAATGAGGAGAATTGAGCAAATATGCTGAATTTACGTGAAAAAATGAATTACGACTTTTACTCTTAAGATAAATTTCTCAAAACAATTGGAGAAGTGTAATATTCTTCCATTCGTGCGTACGAATTTAGATTTATTTTGGGGCTTTATCAATGAGAAGAGAAACTGTCTAATAATCTTGAATATGAAATATAATTCGAAATAAAAAGCTAAAAATAAAATACAGTGAAAATCGTTTAACACGAAATGAAAGGAAGGGAATATTTTTTCGCGTTAAAGCAATTTCATGTTAAAATAAATTGCAACAAAAATAATACACATTCCACAAAATTAAGTGTAGTAGAGAACTCTTTTTCTTTACATAGATGTCTATATATGCATGTGTTTAATACAAAAAAAATCAAGGAAACAAAAATATTCACAAGAACTTAATGAAATTTATTACAAAACTTCAAGTTTTTTTTGGAAAACAAAACATTTATTGAATTTTTGGAAAATAATCTTATATTTTTCTTTTCATTGTTTTTTTTTAGTATCAAATTATCCACAAATTGTTCCAAGTAATTCCTGTCGTTATTCATTTCTCCAATGAAATGGGCGTCTAAATAAATGCACATACTTTTTTCCATGAGGTTTCTCATTTCGGATATTTTTGCATATCATTTGTAGGGATGGAGGGTGAAAATAGGTTAGATAAACAAAATTGGTTCGTGTCACAGGCTATATTCCGAGGATATCTCAAAGCCAAGCTAGTCTCCTTTCTACGAAACATGTGAAAACTCCTCTCTTTCATTTCGCACCCCTCTTAAATATTGCCTGAATGGCTGGTGTATTCTATATTTTGTTCATTCCCAGGAAGGTAATCGTTTCGTGTTAAGCGATTTTCATTTTTTGTTAAGAGAAAAAAAGTGCTAGAAAATACATAGTAATTTTGTCAGGACCGTTGTTTCATTTCGTGTTAACCGATATTTCATCATAAGCGCTTTCGCGTTAAACAAATTTTGCTGTACATGTATTTTAAGTGAAAGTTTCATTGAGTTCAGAAAGAGGAGAAAACAAAAAGTAATAACATGATTATTGTATAGAATATAGTGAAATTACTGCAATGATTATAAATGTATTTGAAGTAAAATTTCTTACGTAATCAACTGTTTTTTAAATGTTAATGCAAATTAAACTATTTCATTGATTAAATCTTTAATTTCAAGTTGAAATAATTTAAAATATTTAAATCTTAAATAATATTTCTGAGTCTTTTATAAAATTTTAAACTACATAACTTGAAAGTAGCTTACATTGAAAATTGTATTATTTGGATCCACATGAATCTTAAATTAAACTATTTGATTATTTAAAAAATAAAGTATTTCGAAAAATTATCCTAAAATCACACTTACTTTTTTACAATTGAAAAAAAGCAATTCTGTTCCGAAATTTATGCTTACGTACTGTTTGTCTTTCATTATGTAGAATATAACTTAAATATATTAGTATGTAATAGTTGATTTTGTAAGAAAATCAAATGTTTCAGTACAGTGAAACGCGTGTGTAAAAGAAAAGTACGATTTTTTAAAAAATAAAATACTAAATATGTAGCATTTGTATGTTATTTGAATAGCTTTCGAATTTAATTGTGGATTTTTTTTAAACTATTAAGTATAATGCGATTATATTATTTGAAAGAATCCGATGTTTTTGATTAAAATTGAAAGGAGGAACTATTTAATTATCTTAAGAGAGTTTAAAGGTCTCTTAAGTAATGAAAAAGAAAAATTAGTATTTGACGTCATACACTCGACCTCTAATATGAGGCCGGGTACTCGTGACTCGAATAGGACCTATATACTGTCGACGCCCTTTCTTTTGCATTACATGAATGAATCGCTGAAAACCAATTCCTCTTGCAATATAAGTGATTTTCTTTCGAATGTTCAGATATAGTCTATAAATGTTCTAATTTATTTTTTTGCCTCAAACTATTATAGTATATTTTATTTTTGATCATCTGAAATTGTCTTTAAATATCAAGTTCTGTATTTTTAAATTGAATTTATGATTTTTAGTCATTTTTACAACTGTAGTATTTTATATCCTCATATTTTACAAATGACTACACTTTGCCTGCTTTTTCAAAATAAAAAAAAAATACTGTAAATTTATGATCAGCGTATAAAAAAACATGTAATCAATAAGGAATTTTCGAATTTAAAACTCTACTATCTACTGAAATCAATGATTTTCTATTAAATATTGTTTATTAATATTTTTATTACTTACTAAGAGCTATGTTCAACTGTTTGTTCTTTTATATTTCACATTTTATAAATTTAATTTATTTATATTATGTTTTATGTTTTTTTTTTAAAAAAAGGGGTTTCTTTTGATAAAAAATTCTTTTTCATTTTGTAATAACATACTATTTGATATTCATTAATGAAAAATTTATTTTAAAGTTAATGTAATATAAATTAGTTATTGTTGTTACTTATGCTACCTGATCGACAGTAACACGAGATCAAGGCCCCCGAAGTTCATCTGGGCAAGGGACTAGTTGTATGCCTGTTGTTATCCGTAGCTTTGAGCACAATACAGGTGACAGTGTGATTTGGCTCTCTTCCACCCCTAATTTGTGGGGGAACACAGCGCGGGAGGTCAGGGGTCTCCCACATCTTTTCCCCTTTCACCAATCTCACAAGAGGACTTGTGGCTTGGTGGTTATTTAGAGCATCCCCATGCCGCGAAGGCAGTATTCATTTACAAACATCCATGACTCCTCCGGGATTCAAACCCAAGCCGAACGGAACAGCAATTAGTTTCACTAACGACTGTACCGGATGAGTGGTAATTACTTACATACTATAATTATAGGTGATTACTAAATTTAAATAACATATATGTAAGTTATTTTACTTTTGACAATTTTTATTTTTATTTTTATACGTCTGCATAAATAGATTTTTCAAGAAGGAATCGTTTTCTTTCCACTAAGAGATCATAAATATTTTTGCTCAGATAAGTGCAGAATTATCCTTACAATGCATATTTTAGCTGTAATTGCAATACAATCAAATAATTGTATTTCTGTAAATGGAAAAATTATTTATTATTTAAGATAAAATATTAAAAAAAATGATAATGGCAGATTATTAAAAAAGACGAAGAATCTCATATTAAATAAAAAAAATAAGAAAATGGATTATGAATTTTAAAATAAAAAATTTCAATGTAACACCAAAATGTTATATGTAAATATATATATATAGAGAGAGTATGAACCATGAAATAAAATTAAAAGCTTGAAGGCACAATTTTCAATATAGTATTAAATATCAATATATATAAATTTGATATATTATATACAAAATATGAATACAACGAATTAAGATTTTATTAACAAGAATTGAATAGACGTGTACACAATTAATGTTGTTACAATAATTAAAGGAATTTTAAATTATCTAAATGCAACTTACTCGGGGAATTTTAAAATTAAGATCCACGTCCACATCTTACACGTATACCAATATTTAAGAAAAAAAATTATCTTGAACATACAAATCAACTGTATTTTCTTAAAAGCAAACAATAGGAAAGTTATCAGTCGATTTTTGTGATCTCTATTTTATCTTGCAAACATTTTTTTTTACTTTTTTTTATTAAAATTTTGAGTAATTATTTTCTGGGGTTTCAATTGAGACAAACTAAAATCAGGGATAAAATTGCAAGGATATTCTTCAGGAAGCACATAAAAGGGTAAGTAATATCATTAACGTTGGAATAAATAAATTTTTTAGATAATATTAAGTATTTTTCTATGTATACAATAATTTTAAAAAAATGATAAGATAAAAACTAATTTCTGGTGGATGAATTTTTGGGGAAATTATGTATTTACGCAATACTTAATTTAGCATGCAAGAACATTTCGTAATGCGTAATAGATATGATTCAAACTTCAAGGATTGAGTTAGGTAAAATAATTGCTTAACTGTGTTAAAAATTTATGTTAAAGATGGTCTGCAAATGGGGCTAAATTCGTAATTAATTTTATAGTTATCTGCTGGAATGAATGACGTTATCATTTCTTAAATTTATAACAAATCTTACAATTTTAAAATACACTCCAGCAGCAAAGATGTTACTTCAGTTTTAACAACTTCATAGTCATTTGGCTTATTCCGAAGTTTTGCACATTTTTAAGAATAAATAAATAAATAAATAAAAAAACTAAAATATGCACATTTTAACGTTTTAAAAGCTATTGAAGAGCAAACTAATTGCATTTTTGTAGGCACAAAGTTTAAAAATTTAAAATAAATGTTACAACAAGCTATAATTTTAAGTACAGCTTTGTTAAGAAAACTGTTTCTTCTTTGAACTGATGTAACTAATATTATTTAGTTTAAGGAATTGGTCTGGATACTTAATTTTACCCAGTCATTTTAGCTAAAGGAAAAATTGCAAGTGTTCTATAAGTAGTTTGATTCCCAATTAATATTTAATTAAATTCATGTCATAAAAAAAGATTTCTTGATTACATTAATGCAGCGTTTCTCAAACTGTGGGGCGCGCCTCCCTAGGTGGCTTGATAATTCTACGAGGAAGGTGCAATAATATTGAAAAGTCAAAAAAAAAAGATTATTTAAGAAATTTATTAATTTACTGAATGTAAGCAAACGAAACACATTCTGACATAATAAATATTAAAATACATATTTACACTTATAAATATTTCAGTACAACACAATGTACTTTATAATTAATTTAACAATACGTGTGTTACGTTAACGTTAACAATAAGTGTTAACAAAACACGTTTAATAATTACTAGTGTCTCAATGGGCTTGTCATAAGAAAATTATATACAAAAATTAACCCTTATCTTGATAATTTGTACGGTTTATAATTAATCTCTTAAAACTGCCGATTAAAAGTTACGCGATTCGCTCCTCAGAGTCCTCGTTTTTCACGGAGGCTCGCGTATGTGATGTATTAGGAAGGGGGGAAGAATAGGAATAAAAATAAGCAAATCCTTCCCTAACACTATCTAGGTCCTTTTATTGCATTCCAAAGCATGCGGAATAATTATATGAATAGCAGTGAACAGAAAAGATCGTATTTCGAAAAGACGTATATATACGTCCAGAGAAGTTTACATAATGGCTGGGCGAGAAGTTTATATACGACGGTGGAGCTTAGAGGTTAAAGTAGTATTGCAGTTTTAGCGTCAAAGTATAGTATTATTTAATTCAATGCATTGTTATAGTATGGAGGGGAGGGGCGATGAAAATTATATATGAATGAATATTGTGTCGCAAATATTGAAACTTTTAGATGAGCTGCATTAATGTATCAATTAGAAGATGCTGAAAATATGAAGCATGAATTTTTTCCTACTCATATCTAGACAATACGAGACTCAAAAACAATTTTAAGTATTGAAATCAGTTGATTCGGTACCTCCTATAGGTCTTTTATAATAATCTGTATTTGATGTAAAAACCCATTTAGTTCCTTTTTTCAGTTTATCTATTTATCTAACAATCTGTCAAAATCTAGAATTACATAAATCTTTCCTTATAAATTATAATAATTTGTATTAAAATTATCCGCATTAGAGTTTTTACGAGGAAGAAAATGTTTTACAATAAAAACAAGTTTCTCAATATCCTTTCGTGAGTTTTTGAATCTTTGAGAAGATACTTTTTTATATACAAAATAGCTATCATAAAACGATATCTGCTAACGAAGGAAATATTTTATTTTAGTAATACTGAGACAACAAGTTTAGGAATTTTTTTTCTTTAATCTTTCAAATAGGGCTGCTGATTGCTAATTACCATTGAAGATATATTACACGTTCCGAGAGCTGGTATCATTTTTTAATGTGGCGTCGTATTGGAGGATACAAATAGCCACTATATAATTTTGACTCCCAATTTCCCTTCCAGAGGGAGGTACCTGAGCTTTGATGATGCGAAATTGCAGGTGGCATTTAATTTTACTCAGAGAGCCTAAGTCAAACAGGCGCTCTAGGGATCTTTAACATGTCGCATAACATCGACGCTGCGGATCTTTTTGCATCATGAATATTCACCGACTTTGGCCAGAGTCGAACCCACAAACTTGAGCGTACAAGGCCACAAAAGTTGAAAAATTTCGATTCTTTAATTACTGTATTGCAATTCTGCATACCTTTTATCTTGTAAATAACTGAGAAAAAATTTGTTTAATTGTCTTTTTCAATAAGTATAGACTGTAGCAATTTTCCATTATCTTTTTCGACATTTTTTTTGAAGAGACCAACAGCTTAGTGAGTTTGTTTAATATTAAAATCAGAAACAAATAAATTATAAGTAAAATTCCTTATTTAAATATTTCTTTAGTCTTTAAACCAGTGCTTCTCAAACTTTCAACATTCGCGATCCAATATTCAATCATAATTTACATCGTGCCCCC
>BMAV01021514.1:158255-169257 GCA_019973955.1 Trichonephila inaurata madagascariensis
GTTTCCGATGCACCGCTTTCTCGTAAAGAGGAGGCATGCGCTTTTAGATGCATTAACCTTTATTTTCCAGTCGTTAAGCCAGGTTTCGAGTCGAATGACATAATTTTGAAGCCGCTCAATGATATTGCGGTTATAAATGTTTTGGGTAAAAATGGCAGTGTCGTCCACGTACATCGCTAAGTGGACTTCGGCAGCCTCGGGAATGTCGTTGATGTATAGATTAAAGAGCTTGGGCCCTAATAAAGATCCTTGTGGTACCCCACTGAGAATTTGTCCCGTTCTGTATATTTCTAGACAAAGCATCTTCGTATCCTTTCCTACGGAGCAAAAGTTCTCTGACGCGGGTGTATAGCTCAGTGGTAGAGCATTCGAGAGAGGAAGAGCGAGAGCGAGAGGTATCCGATTCAAACCCGGGTGTCCCCTTCTTCAGGGATGTGAAGAGAAATATTTTTCTGAGAATTTCGAAGACGGGAATGATTTGTTCCGTTCTGTATATTTCTTGACAAAGGATTTTCGCATCCGTGACGGTTTTGCGTCACATCCGTAACGGGGTGCGCGCGCATTGTAAAAATTTACCCTCATCCTATTTCTCTAACACCCCGAAAGAAGTATAACTTCAAAAATTTAACAATAGAATCATTCCTTTTTACAAATTCTATTTTTAATCAGTTTCAAAAACAATTACCAGTCAAAAATCACAGTGAGTGATTTATATATTCAAACAAACGGAATATAATAATTATATATTACTACTATGAAAAGATATATAAAAAATATATTTAATCTATCAAAGATTTTTTTAAAAATTATTAATACAAATGTTTTGAAACATGATTAGTTTTCGAAACTTATTCTAAAAAAAAATTTAATAACTTTAACCAGTCTTTTTAAACTGCTTTTATATGATAGATATATGTTACAAAGAAAAACACTATGTTAGAGATTTTAAAATTGAAATGATTTTGAAGAAAAAATAATAATAGTGATTTATCTTCTGTTCTTTTACATGTCACGCATGTCATATTTAACTCGATTATAATACAATTCTGGAAAAGCTAATCAAATGGAAATGTAACGAAAAAAGAATTCCCGAAAAGAATTATTTGATTCATAATTTTATTAACAACCACCCAAACTTTATCACTACTAACCTGATAATGTGTTCGTTAATGGGCATTCAGAAACATATTTTGAGGTCAAATGAAAATGAAAATAAAATTCAACCACGTTTCTAGCGTGAAACCGCTTTCGTTAACGAACTGATTAATTATTTGCATAAATTAAAAGAAAAAAAAGGGAATATGAATTTATTAATACAATACACGCGTAAGTTATGTATCGATAATTTATAGAAGTGTGCATTGAATATAAATAAATTTGAAAAATGAACTTTCTGTTCGCAAAATTATAAACGTGAAGAATCTTTTTACTTTACAAATTATTTCGAATTAATTGTATTTATATATACATCTTACAATTAAATGTTGAAAAAAAAGATAACCTGACAGATTATTTATCTCTCAAAATGTGAATATGTGCTGAAGTACGGAAATCGATTTTGTATAATTTCTCAATGCAAAAGCTCTTAGTCACACAGAAAAAGTAAATTGTTAATAAGCACTTATTTTCTTACAAAGAATCTTAAATACACTAATGTCGATAAATTAAGGATAATGCAAGTGTAGGCAAAGAAAGAGTCGGAAGCAAAACAAATGTGACTTATTTGTAAAGCCTTTTTATTAAATAAAAGGTAAAGAGCGAAAAAGATGCTATTTGTTTTAATTATTAATAAAAATTGCGAGTTTGCTCCCTGGAACAAATTACAAAAAAAAAAAAAAAAAAAAAAAAAAAAAAATCTATTTACAAAAACCAATATTACATGCTTGGTATGATGATTAATGCATGGTATGTCTCCCAGGTGATGCATTAAGTCCATACTACGCCTAGGCATGATGAGTATTAAATTACTGATCTGATCTTGGGGAAAATTACATCATTCATCAAGCAATGCTTTCCGAAGTTCGGGTACATATGTAGGACGTGGTGGAAGGGCTGCAACTCGTCAGGCAAGCATGTCCTACACATGCTCTACTGGATTTAAGTCGGGTGAGAATGCTAGCCATTTCATACGGGTGATATCCTCCGATTGAAGGCACAATATTGGAGAACAGGAAACAATTACTTTAATTTATTTTTTTAAAACGGTTTGAAATTTCGTACTTTTTACTTGTACTTTTTACTCGTACTTTTTATTTACCCAAAAATAGCTTAAGCATTCCCCCAAAACACAGAATAGTAACTCTTTTGACATTGAGAAAGCCAATTTATGAATTTGTGACTTTGATTCCAAAATTACGGTTCTTCGATTACTTGGTTTGAGTGTAAAGAACAATTAATGGGCCTTCAGCATATATACTTTAGCTCCCTGAGCTTGCGACATTGTCATCCGTGACATTGCCAACTTATATTGCAGTGAAATTATTTGTAATGTAAAGGTATACGTAGTTTCTGCTATAAATACAGTCGAACTTCTATATAACGAACCTCTATATTGCGAATTTTTGCATATAGAGCAGCGTTTCTCAAACTGTGGGGTGCGCCCCCTTAGGGGGCGTGATATCTCTATGAGGGGGGTGCGAGCACATTGAAAAGTCGAGAATAGGAGATTATTTCAAAATTTTTTTAATTTACTGAAAGTAAACAAACAAAATACATTCTAACATAATAAAAAATATAACAAGCATTTACACTGATATAAATTATAAATGTATCAGTACTGTATAATGTATTTTATGATTAAATTAATAATACTAAGTTAAGAACAACATTAATAATTACCAGTGATCCCATAGGCTTGTTATATATAAAATTATATACAAAAATTTACCCTCTCTTATCTTGATAATTTGTAACACTTATCTTGATAATTAATCCTTTAACTGCCTATTAAAAGTTACGCGATTCACATCCCAATGCCACCGAGAAAGGAGTAAATAAGCAAAGCCACTGAAATAAGTAAATACTTCGCAGACACTCTCAATGTCCTTTTTTTGCATTCAAAAGCCTATGGAATATTTTTCTGGATAGCAGTGCACAGAAAAGATCGTACTTCGGATACGTCCGGGCAATTAACACTTTGACTTAACGAGACTTTTATATTCACTGGTGGCTATTAAGAGATTAATGTCATATTGTAGCTTTAGCAAAGTATAGTATTATTGCATTTGATGCAATGTTATTGGAGGGAGGGGGGCGCGATGAAAATTATGATTGAATATTGGGCCGCAAACATTCAGACTTTGAGAGAAGCACTGATATAGAGAACTTTTTCCTGGAACCGTGAATATTTCACGATTTTCTTCGTGAAATAATCTCTCTATAGCGAAGCGCACTTTCTATATAATGCACTTCTTCTTTTATGATACAATTTTATTTCTTCCTATTTGTAAAGTATTTCTGAACATTTCAAGTTATCCTCTCTTTAACACATTTTATGGTGGTCATAAATCTTAAATTGGTTTTATTAGATCCTAACTCGCCGAGAGCAATAGAGTTCTGGACGTTTCATCCAAGAAGTGCAACCTTTAACCCCATTGTCCAGTTCACCAGAAACATCTTCGATATCCCCTTGCACACTCAGTGGAGTTGTCCCCTGTCCCAGTGTTCTAGTTATAAAATAATGTATGTTTAATGTTACTTTGGGTATGCTTTAAATTAGAAAATGCCTTTACAATTCATTAATTTTAATTTAAAATTATTTTCTTAATATTGAAGTTATAGTGACACATTCGACATTGTTTTTCTTGTTTCCCTTGCAGTTCTTTTTTTCTTTTATTTTTCTTTCTTTCTTTTTTTTTGTGATGAGTAAGATATATAAAAATAAACATATATTTAATTTTAAAAAGTGAGAATAATTACTTTTTTTAATATATAGCGTTTATGAATTTAAAATTTGTTTTAAAGTATATTATAAGATTATATAAAGTATATTATATAAGATGAACCTCTATATAACGAATTTTCCATATAACGAACTTTTTTCCGGCATTTAGCGACTTCGTTATATAGAGGTCCGACTATATTAACAATAAATAAATGCATAAAAGTGGTAAACATTTATTGTCATGCGAGACGAGATTCAATTTAAACATCGCTTTTATTTACTGTTCTAAGAATACCTTGCTAGGAAAAAACGGTACATTCCTTGCCAATAGCTGCAAAGTGTGCTTGAAGTAGGGATTCGACTTTTTGAATGCCTTTTTTCCCATGTAACTAAAGAAAAAAAATCGATCATTTCCTTGATACTTTCAATGACCTAAAAATATATAAAATAAGAACATTGTTGTTTAATATGACTTACAAATAAAATCTTGGCGAAATCCTGCTATTTTTAACCTCTGTGTGTGAACTTATTTTCTTCTTTCCATTTGCTCCAAATTTCACTGTTGCATTCAAGGACAAAGTAAACAACAGAGGTTAATGAAGTTTCGAATGTTATATTCGATTATTTTTATTCGTACAGTGAATTATAACTATTTCATGCCAGTTTTTTTTCAAACTATTGAGCCCCTAAATCTATATTCAATTTTTCAAGCAACCATTAATCATATTCCATTATATTTAAATCAATATTTCATTATTATTCTTATGTATTTTAAGAATTAAGACTTTTTTTTTACATTACAGATTTCACAGGAATTTCAGTATTTTCAAATTTATTGAATGAAGTTCGGCGAAATAAAATTATTTACCTTAATTCAGAAAATTTACTTGAAAAAATAATTTTTTGACACATATACATTGGTTTTTAATTGAGAACAAATTTTTGCTGAAACCAGTCATACAAAATGTATAACAATTTAAAAAATTAAAAATTAGGCTCTGGTATTGATGTGTATCTTTATTACAAAATAAATTAAAAATTATTAAAAAGTAAATAAAACCAATTTCTTTGTAATTCTGATTTAGTTGAGATGTAGTTTTTGAAAAGTATTTCTGCGAAATATTTCTCAAAGTATTTCAAGTCATTTAATTTATTTTTCTTAACTCAACTTCCGGTATATTTAGCGTTAAAAAGCACCCAACTGTTTTAATATTACATTGAAACATATTTTTAAAACTCTTATTAATTTATTCAATGAAACACATTAGAAAAGCAAAGAACTTTATCTTATGTTAAATAAATATTTATTGAATTAAGCATAACCTAGTTTAGATCTTTATCGAGCATTATCGAGCAATATTTGTTTCAAAAATTACACTTTGAATTAATTGTTTTTATTTTCAAACTTCTTTTCAGGATGAAAAAAATAATTATATAAGAGGAATTCATTTTTTTTAAAGATAAGATGAAAATATTTTTACGCGAAAATATTCTAGTGAACAATAAATATTTTGCATTACAGTTTCTTAAATAATTGTTTGTATAATACTTTAACTTGCAAGGAAATAATTTAAATATTGTCCGTGTATCAAGTATTGTAAATATAATTTTTATGATGGCTATTAAGTACATTCAAAATCTTGGTTCCTGGCATTGGTTATTAGTAAATAACTTAGCATAAATATATGCCATGGAATTAATGAAAAAAACATTATTATTTGAAAAATTAAACAGTATATTAGTTAGATAAATATGTTACTTTTTATGATCAAGAGTAAAAATGTAACAGTTTTTTTTCTTTAATGTTAATGAATAAGATAAAATTTCATGAAATCTTTCAGGTAAAAAAAAAAAAAGTGACGAATGTAATGTCATATTCACACTTTCTCTGATTTCGCTAACATATGAACTGCAGCATATTTCAATGGGTTGTCCACTCACTTCATTTGAATCAATATTTTTTTTCCCTTATTGTGTTTTACTTTGACTCCTTTGCTTTAATACAAAATATTTTTTTTTCAAAGAAAAATCTGGATGGTAAAATTGGAAGTGACATATTTATTGGGAATTTCAAAGGCAGCGTGATTATCACATATATTATAATTACATGCATTAATATTAATAATGGAAGATTTTGCTTTTTCAAAAATATTCTATACTTGAATTTAATACCTTAAGAAGTCAAAAGAAATTCAGGTATTAATATGCAACTTAATAATATTATTAACGAAATTCAAGTTTACATCAATGTTCATTTATCCTATAGAAAAACATATTTAACTGTAAAAAACATTCCATATTAAAAAAAAAACTCTACAATTAAACCATAAACAATAGAAAATGATGAAATATCTGTGCACAAAATAGTAATGTGAATCACCACATAAAATGATCTGTATGAATTATTTGTTCACGTGATTATAAAAATTAAAAGTTCCAATGAGATTTATGTGAGAATTTGAAATTTACCATATTGACTCAGAACTTAAAAAGGAAAAAAGAAATCTTTGTTTTCACACAATTTAACTTTCAATTAGTACATTAACAGTTTCGAAGATCAATTGTGAAATAATTTTAAAATAATTATAAGATTTTAAACCTTTTGTTTCTTACATTTTTTTTTCTTTTGCCTTTTAGATAAGCTTTCGAAATTTCTTTAATAAGAAATATCAGTGATAAATTATCTTTGATAAATTAAAAAAAAGTCGCAAAAACCAATTTATAATTGATATAAAAGGATTAATATACACAGGATGTCCGGTGTTTAAAGTATCCAAAAGTAATTGCTTATGATAAAAGGAACTACCCATCAGAATGAAATAAGCTGTCCATACATGGATTGGAAAATTCTTCCGAGATTTTTTGGGTCTAGTCGAATTAGCCAAACGTGCGGGCATTATTCGGCAATTGCAGACGATAAACGTTTTACACTGGGTTCATTAGTACACATGTGGAAGCCACAGTAAAAGGTACAGTGCGTACTTTAGTCAACGGAATTTATTTAAATCAGTCCAGGGTGTACAGCTACGTGTTCAAACAGAATGGAATGGTGTTACTGGTTAGTCTAATACACTTATCAGGACTCCTACAAAATAAATCCCGATAACGATCAACAGTGTCTTCTATCCCGAAAACTCAAGGATACTTGCCAGTTTGAGATACCAAAGTTCCCGCCTCCTTTAAATTTCTGTCTCATTGGTGGATAGATTTTGATGTCGGAGAGTCGACATTCCATTCTTTTTGAACACGTTGTTGTGCACGCGTGACTGATTTAAATAAGTTCAGCTAATTAAAGTACGCACTGAATCTTTTGCTGTAGCATCCCCATCTGTAATAATGAAGTCAGTGTAAAAAGTGTATCGTTTGCTATTGCCGGGTAATCCACACACATGTGGCCGATAGGACTAGACCCAAAAAATCTAAGACAGCTTTCCAATCCATGGACGAACAGTTTATTAGATTCTGATGGGTAACGTATTAATAAGCCATTACTTTTGGATACTTTAAGCCCAGACACCCTGTATATATATAATTGTTTTATAGAAACGTTTTCGGAAATTTTAAATTTAAAGTACATTGATTATAAATTTTGGAGAAACTATAAGTAAGAATAAATCAGAAAACTTTGTTTAAAAAGTATATTACAATTATTAGAGTGCAAGCACTATTAAAAATATATATCAAATTATAGGTACAGTTCTTCACATTCACACAATAACGACGTTTCAAAGAGCATTTCTCAATATTTATAGAGCAGGTATAACTCCACGAGAAATGAAACCATATTAAATTAGTTTGAAACAGATTACTATCACTAAAAAACGATTTGCTTTTTATGAAATTCTTCGAAAATTCTAGAAAATAATCGCTGAAAAAGTTTTACTACGCAATTTTGTTGATTTAATTATCAATCACCTTGGAACTCAAATCAGTTATAAAACATTTATCTAGAAGCAATAAATTGTAAAAAGAGAATAGTTTTATAATTCCGTTTATCACCAAACATATATATGAAGAATTTTATCTCTCAATGTAATCTAACTACTTTTAAATCTGAAGCTAAAATTTTTTCAGATTAATTTCTTTTGCCACGAACTTCATTTGGTTTTCATTTTAAATGCATTGTAACGTTTTAATAAAAAAAGGGTTTATTGTTTCTATTATCTGATTTTTAAATTCTAAAATTCAAAATTGATTTTAAAAACGCTATTTATGTGATTTATTGAGATCTGAAATATCTTTATTTAAGCACTTCTTGTAGCATTCAAGCAAGAAAACAAAACAATTTAAACAGATTATACATTGCAAGGTTAAAATAAATTTTTTTTCTGAAATAGGTTGCACATTTTTCATACCAATGTATTAACTCAAAAAGTATTTTAATGACCTGAAAACGTCTTTTTTCAACAATACATATTCCAAAAATTCTCGTTGAAAAGTTCAAATGCCAAGTTTTGATTTCCGTACTACGAGAAAAATTAGCTTTCGTAATAACTGTAGTTTTGACATTTCTTGTATCCCAGTGCCATTTACATTTTAAATGAAGTTATCAAACGAAACACTTACGACGCGTTATTTTTTTTGGACAATAGAAAGAACCAGATTGGAACTTACATTCTACTTGATTGTTAAAGAAAGTCAAAATATTACGTTAAATGGAATGAAATAATATATAATTTTTGTAGGAAATCGAGGTAGGATCAGTACTGTAATTATCTCAGGAACTATTTTTTGAGAGAATTGAAATACGCTTCATTTAAGGGGACATAGTACGATTTACACAAAACGTTTTAATTTAATGATATTCATATTTTTTTGGTTGTCTCTTATGTGTATGTATGATGTAAAACAAATTTTGTGCTCAAAACTTCATAATAGGCTAACCGTTTAATTTTTAAGGAAAAACTTATGAAGTGATTTTAAAATGCTACTCCTCCTACAAAAATTGACGTGCCTCTATGAAGTTTGATTTAAAAGTATGTAAAATTACGTATAAGAAAAGTTGTTATGCTTTTTGCGATAACATGATTGGTATTCGTACATTACTTCTTTAATGAATGCTTATTGAAAATCTCTTAAAAGATGTGTAAATTCTAAATTCAATTATTTTTAAAAAAATAACTATTGTTTTTATTATACCAACTATTATAAAACTATTGCTATTATTATTTATACCAAATTTTGTTCCAAGTACTATTAGCAACAAGTGGAAAAAAATTCCAAGTATTAGGCACAATAGAAAAAAAACCTTAGCATTTTAAATGAAGACAAACTATTTATTTTATCTATCTGAGATATGTGAGTTTAAAGTTTTATAATTTGTCATTGGGATGTGAATAAAAACTATCGTTATATATAAAGCTATCACAACTCTGACAATTCTGCATTTTTTAAATTTAGAGCTTTCAAACTTTGTGAGTTTGTAGAAAAGCATATAAAAAATAATTTAGGCTAAAAAATTTAGATTTGATTTTTTGACCGATTTTTGTCAATTCAATCGTATTGTGTCCTCTTAAGAATTTTATACAAGTATTTAATAATTTGAAAATTTTAAATCCATTCTTGAATTGAAAGCCTGTCATGTATAAATACTTCTTCAATTTTTTATTTTACTTCTGCAGTTAAATACTGAACAAAAATGTTTTGTCAACTTAAAAGATTTTAATTTGAAAGTAAATAGTTATGTCATGTAAGTATTATATCGAAGTGTTTCATTATGTAAAATCAAAAAGGAGAATTTTTGCACCTCGTGCATTTTCTATGTTGTTTTAACAAGCAGTTTATCTTTCCGTTTAAATTAAACTAAATTTCTGTTATAACTGACTCATTTCACAATATTGAAAAGCCTTTTCTAACAGGATATTCCTTTATTAAATATTCAATAAATATTGCAAAGAGGCATCAAAAGACCTTAAATAACATTGAAGTTGAATTTTCTCTGATGCTGATGCAAATTATTATTCTTAAACATGTGCTATAAGCAGTTTATCATTCTTAATTAATATTTCTTTCGCTTAAGAAACATTTTTTAGAAAAATTTAGTATGTAAAAAGGTTTTTTTTCAAGAAAAATTGAATTTAAATAAAAAAAAATTAAAATAAATGTATTATTGAATAGTATTTACGAACTATTTCATACCATATTACTTAAATAATATAGATAACAAAATAAAAATAGAGAATAAATATTTTATTACTTGTTGATTATTTTAAAATCCTTTTTTTTTTTTTGCTTAAAGAAAGAAATAGAATAATTAGCACTTATTAAGAAATAGAACCAGCTACGAAATATTTATATAAGATAACATTAATATATCTATGTTTATTTCTAAATTAATGTATTTAAGTATACAATACTGGTTTTTTTTATAAACATTTAAAAAGACAATATCTCAAAATGCAATTATTCATGCACTTTAAAATTCTATTTTCTGAAGAATGTTCTCTTGGTATTCAAAATTAATGTTCCTTATTTTTTTTTATAAATATAAAGGTTTATTTAATTAATTTATTTTTTTATCTTAAGCCTTAATAAGTATTTAGGGTATATTTTTGGATTAAAAGTACTTAGCGTGCTTTATGAAACACGGTAAATAGTTAATAATAATTTAATTTTTTATATAACCTCTACAATTTTTAACTATAGTGATTTTCCTGTTTTTGGATGACCTTTTTTTAAAAATGTTATTCCTATTTTCTTTCAGTATTTTGCCCATAACCTAAGCTTCTGAAATCAATAAAGTAAAACTGTGATTATTTAATATCTTTAAGTCACGAAAATCATTTCTCTAATGGAATACATTATATGAATCGAACTATTAATTAAACTCTATGAATTTCAAATTCAAGATATTGCTCTTTGAAGATATAATTATATCAAAAATTGTATTATTGTTCTTCGTATCATTTTACTGTCAGACACATACAGAAGTTTATTAGTTTAACAATTTGGATTATATAATATTTTAAGACAACACATATAAATTTTAATACTCTTTATAAAAATAATATTTTTTGTGGTCTGGATGAGATTTCAAACATAAAGATAAGATAAGTACAACCAAATTAAACACCACACACACACACACACACACACACAAAAACACACACACACACACAC
>BMAV01021514.1:199148-223641 GCA_019973955.1 Trichonephila inaurata madagascariensis
CCCACCGTCAGGTTTTGGGCCACAAGAATCTTACAACGGATTGCAAAACCATAGGCTTTGGGCCCCCTTAGAATCCTGGGCCCCGCGATGCGGGGGTGTACGTTACGCCACTGGATCGGAATACTGTTTATTTTTTTAAAAATACATACCAAATGAACCTAAATGGTTGTAATTCTAGAAGTATACTATATATATTTTTTTCAAAAGTCTAGGATAATACTTCGAATATATATATATATAAATGACTTCAAAACAAGATCATTTCATTCATACATTTTAGTTTCCTTCGTAAAAAAAGATTGTGCGTTATTCGGCGAATATACCTAAAAATTAAAAAAAATATAGCTTGAAAGTGTAAGTACACGTTATACGCTGGATTTTGCGATAAATATTTCTTCCTTCTATTTCTTTTTTGTGAAACATCCGTGTGAAATTTGTACCTCCATTCTTTTTCTCTCTCTCACTTTTTTTTTACCCTGAGAAAAATTATCATTTTTATTAGAGTTATCTATTATTTCATTGATTATGCTCGCATTTTGGAGCTATATGAGGGAATGCCCAAGGGAACCCAGAACGGAGTTCTCTATTTTGAGCGACGTTCAAGTGACGAGAACGACATACTAGCAGGCATCCCACTTTCCAAACTTCCACGTCATGCCAACGTGATAACTTTGAGCCTCGACATATTTGACGTGCGTCAGCACCTTTGCACCGGTGGAAGGGGGAGGGGCTTTTAGAGCACCAGAACACTAACCCACAATTTGTCAGAAAGAACATTTAACCGCGAATTAGGTATGATGACCACTTGCTTGTCATAGCCATATCAAGGATTAAATATCTTTCTCAAACTCAATGTTTTTTCTTTGTTTTTTTAATCAAAAACTTTTTTTAGATGCCAAATTAGTATTTCATATATTTATTGTATATTTATTTGAGATATTCAAAAATTAATTTGAACTAAACCTACGAAATGTCTGAAATTTGAAAAAAGATTAAATTCTTAGCTCAAAAAGTTTGATAGGCATGGCTGAAAATTTTTAATAACTTTTGGTAAAAGAACCAATAGATTTATTTACTAGGAAAAGGAAATTAAATAATAATTAATATATAGATTTTATTTTATCAAAAAAGTAGACCTTTCATCATATTATTTAATTCTGTTTTTAATTTGAGAGGAAGAGAGATTCTTCATTTATTTACTTCAGTTCTTTTTTTTTTCCTTTCTTATGTTAAGAATTCCAGCAAAAACTGTATTTAACTCCTAAATTTCAAAAAAATATCTCCAGATGAAAAAGTAATTGAATTAATTGGTAAATCCAAGTGAAGATCTCGTTTTTCTCGTATTAAGGTTCTTCGTCTTCTGCTCTTTGCCTTGTATTTCATATAATCAATAAAAATGGCTGCTGTAAATAAGTATATTTAAAAATTATTATGTAATTGATAACGGTATATAATTTTAAATTTGAAATCACTCAATTCTAAACACAATATCTTCTGAAGTGAGTCACTGTTTCCTTTTTAATGTCTTATTGATGACTCGTTGAAAGGAAAACTCTTGAGTAGTGAATTGACTGATGATGTCAATGACAAAAAAGAAGAAAGTCAGCTGAATCTTATTTCCCAAATCCGGGTCTGTTATTCATACTAAGAAAGCTAGTTCCATACGCTTAATATCCAATAAATTTATTCTCTGCGTGCGTGCTTATTTTTTCATTGAATAAATTACCGTAAAATCCGGCGTATAACGCGACACCACCTTTTTTACGAAAAAAAAAACCCCTAAAAGTAAGTGCGCGATGCACTTATGTTTTGAAGTAATTTATTCGAGGTATATTGTTCCAAGCTTTAGAGAAAAATAGTATACTTTTAAAACTATACAAACCCTTTAAGTTAAAAGAAATGTCATTTCTTTTAAATATAAACAGTGTTTGGTTTTTTATAAAAGTATAATATTTTTTTTTTTTTTTTTTTTTTTGTCTTTGCTCGTCTCCTCTTTATTTTTAAAGCTCTCGTTTGTATACCCTGCGAAGTGCGCGTTATACACACCAGATTTTACTGTAAATTACTTATCCAATCACTGCTTAGTATAATCATTTCGTAAATCGAGAATAAATAGATTTATATATAAAATTAATTATTAACAACTTGATGCTAAAAATAATAATAATAATTCCAGAGTCTGATTAAAAAAAAGTTTGTCATTACATTTGTAATTTATTTCTAGCTACGCTTCAGTTTCTTTCTAACGTATAGTAAACGTATAATTTCATGGGTTCTTTTTGTTATATACAATTTAATTAAAATTGATTTAATATTTTCTAGAAATGTAAGTAAAAAGGTAATAAATGAGTATAGACTTTTTTAAAAAGTCTGTTGTTCACAATATAGGATTTAAAAACGGTACACACAGTGTCTCAGAAGCTTTGTAAGTTCGGTGACCGCTGGTCTAAACGAAGATCACACACTCAGAAAGAACTTCTCGGTTTTAAACAAGCGGAAGAAATATAAATAAAATTATAGAATCGAAATAAAAATAATTCATTTTATTTATATGATAGATAAATGTAGATTGTATTAATAGCATTAATATAAAATATGTATCTGAATATTCAATAAACAAAACAAGAATATTTTGAAAGTTAATGTAAACTTTTTTTTTCTGTGCGCTACCATTTGAAAATGGAGATAAGAATATTTATCTTTTGCAACGGTTTTATGCTTTAACCGTTTAGCCTTAATTGCTTCTGATAAAAAAAAAGAGATGAAATAAAAAAAAACCCCTTATAAATATCATCAGATGTCATAAAATTTATTTATGCTTGACTGATATCAGGCTATCTAAAGTTTAATAGCAATTTAAATCCCCCATTGTGAGTCTGTGTGCTTGGTTAAAGAAAATTTATAGACTCATGAATAAACTATTCCGTATAATAGTAGGAAATTTCTGTTCTTTCAAGCAAAAATAAAGCAAACGGTTTGAGTTTATTTTGTTAACGAACGTCTGGGATGAAATGAAATTCACAGAAATCAATGGTGGAATATTCAAACGATTCCCACATGTTCAGAACTAATTACTTATTTTTTTTTTTATTGTGAGCGATGAACTGGTTGTTAAAAAATTGTTAGTAAAAGCTGTGTTTAATGTTTTAAAAATACTTGCTGACAACTTCACGGACTTGATGTAATGCTCTTATTTCAGTATTGAATATATGAAATAAACTAGCTTTTGGTCGATAATTTTATGTATACATGAAATTATCGTTAGAATATTTAAATTTCTGTATAAGTGGCATTTTTATTTATTTTTTGCATGCTTACAATGTTTACTAAAAGTTAAATGTTTATCAAAACAAAGGAATCCTAGCGTTTCTTGCTGTATATCTTTAAATATTCTTCCATTTCAAAAATATCATGTTTTGTGTTAAAATTTATTTATTTTATTACTAAAACAGAACCAAACTAAAAATTTTCAGTAAAACATTTCAACCTTAATTAAGAAAGAAAAGTTAGCAATTCTCTGAATTTATTTATTTTGATGGTTTTTATTCCAAAATGAATTTGTTTGATATTTATAATTTATAAATCCGTCTCTATGTATGTATGGTATTATCAATTTAAGACCAACACAGAAGTTTAATGTTAAATAACGACAAACCTGTTTCTCTAAATTAAATGAAATTTAAATTCTAAATTTTTAACTCCATCCTAAAATATATTGAAACCATTAATATATTTTTTTAAAAAATAAAAAAATTTAATCCTTCTACACATCCGTCTTTTGACAGAATCCGTTTGTTAACACCAACAAAAGAAATGATTTAGAACAATTTTTATCGTCAGTGTCATAACGGCGGGAAAAAAATAACAAAGAAAAAGAACCAAATTCACGTTACGGAGAGTCAACTATCATCATCTGCCGGCAATTTTATGAATGAGTTTCACAGGCGGAAATGACGTCCTGTTCCTTGCTTGAATATAAATAGCCAATCCCTTTTCGCTCCGTGAGTCATGGATGTAGCGCGACTGACACCGTCGTTCCTGAACGTTCCATTGCTACTGTGTTCATTTGATGCTCCTTGCAGTAGTCATTCGTCATAAATTTCGGAGCAACAGGTGTACGCGTATGACAACATATAAGCCGGTTTTTCTTTTACCAAGATTGGAAATTTTAAGCGGATTTGTTATGACAGAGAATAGTATATAATGATTAAACTGATGCTTGGACATATTCGTTAAATTTGTTCCTGTTCTAGAAAAGCAGTTTTTGTAAGTAAGCGTAATATTTTCCTTATAAACTATTTATATATTTTATGCATTAAAGAATTATTTTAATTCCATGCATTTTTTATTTAGTATTAAATTAATCTATTTTATTTTAAATAGGATTTTCTGTTTGACAATAATTCGAAAATATAAAATTTTTATTTATTTTTTAAAATAATTGGCTTCAGGTTTTATTTATGATATTTTAATAACAATGGGTTTTTTTTTCCGCAATAGTGAAAAACTTAATGTCAATGTAAATAAACAAAGATATTTTTTTAGAATGTATTTAAAAATATTAATGTAATGCAATTTATTTCAATTTTTAGCTTCAATATGTTCATAAGATAATTTTTAAAAACATTTTAGTTATGCCATTTTAAATATATATATATTTTTAAATACGCCATGTTTTTTTTTTTTTTTCTTTTTCTGTCTGTTGATAAAATTTGTTTGACATCATATGTATTTTTCGTCAGATTTATAGTGGTTAATACGGATTTATAGAATAAAATTGCAATTTCGAAATGGCATAGGATTCACAAAAGTTTTATAGAAATAGCTTAACAACTTTTTAAAAAAGTTATTTACAAAAGTCTCCAGTTTTTAAAATTTTAAGAATAATTGCTTCTATTTTGATGTAATACATCAGGGGTGTCCAACACGCGGCCCTCCAGTATGTAAATTGCGGCCCGCCAACTCTTTTTTAAAAAGTTTTAAATATCAGGTTTTTAAAGATTTTTCATTTTGAAATTTATTTGAGGGGAAATTTATATATATATATATATGTAAATCTACAATGTATTTGCCTGTTACCTGTTCTTGTTTTAAAATAAATCCTTTTTGATAATAGAAACGTCCTTTAGATTAAAATAGATTAATATTTTATCAAACAGTTACATTTGATTTTACTATAATAAATAACTTTTTTAATAAATTCTAAATTGCATTATGCATATCCTTTTTTATGGATGGTACATGATTCTCTGTGTGTGCGACTTTCGTTTCTCCTCCTCCTTTTCTGTTAGGAGTGCCCAAAAAGCAAAAAGCAGACAGAAATGGGTGTGTGTTTTTTTTGGTTTAAAAAAATATTTAGGACGGCTGAGATAAAGGGCAATGTATACTTAATCGTTTGAGAATAACAGCACAATCAAATTTTAAAAATGAGTAACGAAAGATCAATTCAAAAGGAACTCCGTAATTTTCAAGAAAATGGCAACTGTATTATTTTAAACATTATTTGATCATTGCATTATTATATTATATATAAACATTATTATAATACCTATGTCTGTATACATGAAAAATAATGAAAACAATAATAATAATTCATTTTGTTTTATATTTTCACCCCAATAAATGTTTTTTTGTTTTGTTTTGTTTTGTTTTTTTGTTTCCAAATCTGATATAAATGTGCATATGCTTATGTGTGGCCCGCGAGATTGTAATGCTTTTCCGATGTGGCCCGCATGGTAATTTGGGTTGGACACCCCTGTAATACATAATAACATTTCTATCAGTGTATACCATAAAACTAGTTACGGTATAGTTTACACTTTGAGATAAAAAAAAAATCTTTAAGGTCCATATTAAAAGCAGATACTCTTCCCTATTTTCTTTCCATGTGAATGCTTTATATTGTTGTCACTAATTTTTAAATAAAATTGAAATATTTTTTTCATTCATTGGCTTTAGATAGTTTGAGCATGCAACAACATGTAACCGCAAGTTTTGCAATCTCATAGATATTCCAATGTTATGTGTAACTTACGATTTGTATATAATTTATGTTAAAGAAAATAACTATTGTTTTTTATGTATCTACGAATTACACAATCTTTTCGTGTGTAGATTCTTGTCTTATATTTGCTGGTGTATTTCTTGTACAGAATACAGCAACTTTTATAGAAATAGTAATTTTACTGAAATGTCTTAACTCGTTCAAAGACGAAGTTGGATAAAATCATAATTATATAATATTGGTTTATTAACACACTGTTCTTTTAAGATTAATTTTTAACAGCTATTTTAGTTTCAAAAATGTATAATTTTTGTTTTATCACTTATTCCTAAGTCAGTCAAAATTGTTTTATAAGATAAGAGTTCTATTTTTTTTTTCGAATAATTTAAATAAAAGTTATAAAATTTTCAAATGTTTAATAAATTTCTTTCACATTCGGTACTCATTATCGGCCAATAATATACCCTTTATTTAATAAAAAATATATAAACGATACCAATTTGTTATCAATTAATTATAAATAACACGAATAAGTTTCTTTCGGTTTGCGATATCAACACGTAAAGTTTTATGTTACTGATAACCTCATGCTCCGTGATCAGTAACAGGCGCCACCATCATTAGGGATTCGTTTCATGTTTATACAGGCATCTGGAATTATACATAGTAATCTACCGTATAATAAAGTGCATTTCAATTATTCATATTGTTGTGTTTGGAAACTGGGGCGACTTTCATATTATTAATGTATGATTTTTTGTCAATATATCTATTATGGTATAATCCTAACTTAAAAAAAGTCTGTACCTATTAAACTTTTCAAAATGGATATACCGTCTTTTTCTTCAGAATTTGTTAAGATGACTGCATCCCCAGAGCCGTGATTTTGAAAAAGCGTATAAATGGATATATTTTTTTATATATATATTTAGTGTCAATCGATACAGAATATACTTATAAAATCATTTTAAAAATATTATTTAAATGCAATTTTTTATTAAAAAATTGAGAGAGAGAGAGAGAGTAAGAATAACATACTTTAAAAACTTTCTCGTTTTATGAAAAATTCTTCTGCAATAATAATATTTTGCCTATATATAGCTAAGACTTCCGAACAGAGCCTGAACTAGGATTTTTGAAATATGTAATTTAGAAGTGGATTTATTCACATTTAAAATGAGCAGATACACATTCACATTCAGAGTAGAGAAGTTTTAGCAAAACCCAACGTTATTATATTTCAGTTGATCGTAACTCTGAAATTTTCAAGACTTTTAGTTCAACCCCGGTATGGAAGTCTCAGTTATATATTGGCAAAATATTATTATTACAGAAGCATTCTTCATAAAAAAAGAGAATGTTTTGAAAATGTGACATTCTTTCTTCATTTTTTGCCAGAAAATTTCATTTAAATCATTTTTCTTGTAATAATATTCTTGAAACAATTTTACTAACAATTACAGTAAAATACGTTTCACACGAAAACGCTGAAGACGAAATATCGTTTTACACGAAATAATACAATGGTTCTCCGATATAAACTACTATGTATTTTCATGCATTTTTTTCTCTTAACACGAAACGAAAACCACTTGACAAGAAAAGATTTCCTTTCTGGGAATGAACAAAATACGGAAAACGCCAGCCACGCAGGCTCACCATCGGAAAAATTCGTTGCAGTAAATGACGATAATGTGAGTACGGACACAAAAATGACAAACTGCAACATTTTGGAGTCTGTTCAAAGCATAAAAAATATCGATACAGATTCCGACGGCGAAAATGAAATGCCTGAAGCAGTTCCTGTTCCCACCGCACATTTCAATGGTGGAATGAATAACAAAATGGACGTAATCGAACAATTTGTTGACAATTTGATGCTAAAAAACAATACAAAGAAAAATGTATTGTCTTCCGAAAACCCAATAAATGTTTTTTTTTTTTTTTCAAAAACCTGAAAACTTTGTATTACAAAATTCATTTAGTTCTCGTGAATGTTTGTTTCATATATTTTTATTAAATGAATGCATGTATACATATCTGTGTAAGTAAAATGTACTCGAATAAACTTAAGTTTTGTTGAATATATGTTTTGTTTTTCGTAATATCCTTTAACGCGAAATTCTTTTAACACGAAAAAATACTTCAGTCCCCCTCAGTTTTGTGTTAAACGATTTTCACTTCATATTCTAGTTTGACTGACACAAAATATCAAAAAAATTACTCATTTATGCGCTTTTTCAAAAGCAAGGTTCTGAACGTGGTCACCTCAAGCAGTATTGTATAATCCGATCGAGCAGCACTCGTGATTCTCATCTTTCTGCAAGATATTTATAGTTTTTCGAACAACGCACGAGAGAAAAGCTTACGATTCATATCCAAGCAAAGATTTTTTACTGACTAGATATTAGATTTCTTGTTCTAAAATTTGTATTATTTAATGATTAAATCTCAGCCTGTGCCTAAATTATGTAATAATTTTGTGCAACATTTAACACAAAATTTCTCAAAATGTCTAAATTAATTTGACAATCCGATAAAAAAATCCGATAGCCATTTAATTTTTCTCTCGCAAACAAAATTAGGCTTAAAGAATCGATTTATTCCATACTTTATATCGATTTTTGGATAGTACTTTTTGTTTTCATTTATTTCTCTTCGCTGTATTTTAATAATTTTCTCGCAAATTAAAATACAGCATGTAATTTACAAAGTAATTTTAAGATCAGCATAAGTATCCTTTATTATTTGAAATTTATAATATAGAAGTTTTTACCATTTAAGGTTAACTTTCACTGATAGCTATGCAATGAATCTTATATGTATTCAGTGTTGACGTATGTATGCGTGAAGAAAGTATTTACATGGCTCCTTTAACTTTCATTATATTTTTTCAGCTTTGATATAAAAACATGATTGTAAATAAATGTAAATAAAGGAAATAGATGAACGTGGACTAAAATTCCATCGTTACGTCATTCAAAATGTGTGTTACATACTTTTACAAATGCGACTATTAAAATTTTTGTCGCAGATGACCTTCTCAACAGCCAATCATTTCAATGGCAAATTTTACTGCGCCGAAAAAATATCTTATATTGTGTTTAGAATTATGCGATTATGTTTGGGAAGCATTATTACCAATTTTGCATATAAAACTCATTAAATGGCTTACAAAATATTGAATTAAATACTCGAAGGAAGGGTTTTGAAAGGAAATACTAATGATTTTTTAGAGCTGAGAAAGAAACATAAAATTATCAAAGAACATTAAAAACTCATTAAATCAAGTCAAAAAACATTACAGCGGATGAACAACTCAATTAATACTCTTAACAACTTTTTGCTAATTATAAACGCGGAATGTATGTTACTCAACAAGTTCCGTTCTCATTATCTGATTTTTATACATTTTTATTTACCGTACTTTTTTCTTCCTAGATCACACAAAAGTTCATTTAAATTTATCACTGTACTTCATTTTCAAAGATGAAAATTTGTCTTATTTAGAGAAAATGCTGTAGAATAATTCTGATTCACTTTACATGTTTCATCTGAACTCAAAATTAGAATTTATTGGATGGCAATAACTGAATTATTCCTTTAAAGTTACTTATATGTCTATTATAGTTCTTTTCCTTGTAAGGTACGAGTGTATGAACCAATATTAAAATTATTTATGATTATATAATATTAGCAGATTCATTTTCCATATCCTTTAATTCATATGTTCACTAATCTCAATCCCCATGGTATCCTCTCTCAAAATTGGGATGGAACGAAGCCTGCGTGGTGCTCCAAGCTGAGGATAACGACAGGCATTAACTAGCCCCTTACCACGATGAATTTGCCTTGATCTGACACCGTGAATCGAGTGGCATTAGAAACAACGACGACTAATATTATATAAGGTATTCTAAGAAATGCGGATTAAAATGATTGCATTGTTGTATTTTCAAAAAAAGATATTTACATGCATTATTATACGGATTGCACATTGAAATTTGAGAATGAAAAAAAATATCTAGCACATCTTCCTTTTTTAACTTACTCTGCAGATGGTCAAGATTTCAATAATGTTTTCAATAACTTTTTCTTGGGCATATTTCTCTATTTGGTCTATCATATGAATTTCCTTTTTTCAGGAAGATTTAAATTTGTTTTTATATACCAATAATATCTGGAGTTCAAAGAAACTGGTGATTAAATCAACAAAATGACTTACTTTGTTATTCGAATTCGAATTTTTTTTCTAAGACATCATATATTTTAATGATATAACTAAATAAACGTTTTGTAGAGTATAATTTTTTATTCTTTAATGAAAGATAAATATTTCTCTTTTACAGGGGACCGACACCCCTGCAGATTCGGGTGATTCTCCCAAGATGATGTCCACAAATGGCGAATTGGGGTCCCTCGTGGACTTCAACAAGAAAGCATCTGCCGCCACTATCATCAATAAGATCAATAATGCTTCTTATGCATCCTCATCGTCCGAAAAGATGATGAAAAGTTCCTCCTCATCCGAGAAGATGGTAAAGAGCAGTAGCTCCTCATCTTCTACATCTAGCAGCTCCCTTCTCAGCAAGAAGGCACAGATATTACATGCTGTTTCCACGCAGGAAATGAAACAGCAACAACAAGCTCAGCAGCAGAATGAGATGTTCCAGGTAAGATAATGTAATGTGATTCTTTTTGTTGTTGTTGAAATTCCCCAAAAGTCGCAGGACTTAGAAGAATTGATACAGAAGAGAGAGAGAGTGACAATATTTTTATTAGCTTTAACTCTACTTCCTCCTACAATTGCATTAATATAATAATTGTTTTTATTTCAATTTGATAACTTGTAATAGATTACTTAAATAATTATTGATTGCAATATTTAAAATTAGTACATATGCATTGTACAATACGATGCAATATATACAAGATAAAACAGCTATGTTAGTTTTTAACGTCGAGGACACAATTCATTCACGATAAAATATTTCAGATTTCTCTTTCCGCTCTTTTTCAAAAGAATAGATTACGAACTATATTTAGTGTTGTCTCTATGAAATTGACAGAAAGGAATGAGTTTGATTCGAAGTCAAAATTGAAATAAAATACTTTCCCGAATATCATCGGTCAGAATGGAATATTTTTAAGGTATAGAGCGTAAAAATAAATTTATTTATTTATTTTATGTAACTTGGATTAGAATATACATATAAAATTGTCCTAAGAATATTCTAACAATAAAAATGATTTAACTACAATTTTTTGGCGAAAAAAAATATTTACCGTAAAATCCGGCGTATAACGCGCACTTTGAACACAAAAACTAAGAGGGAAATTTAAGGCTGTGCGTTATACGCCGAGTATAAAATCGATAGCTTTAAAAATAAAAGAGATGAGAATAAAAAAAAATTTATTTCTACATGTATCGAATTACTGTTTATTTAAAAGAAATGACTTGCCTTATGAACTAAAAAAAAAAGTTATAGTTCTAAAAGTAAACTATTTTTTCAAAAGTTTGGGAGAATACATCGAATAAATGACTTCAAAACATAAGAGCAATGTATACTAATATTTCAGATTTCTTCGTAAAAAAGGTGGGTGTGCGTTATACGGCGAATATACCTAAATATTAAAAAAATGCCTCTTGAAAGTATGGGTGTGCGTCATACGCCGGATTTTACGGTAAATGAAAAAAAAAACATATATTCAAAACATTTATAGAAGGATTCTATAACGATTATATTTTGCGTACGTTTAGTTAAGAGTTTTGTATAAGGACCTTGTGTGAACAAAGATTTTTGAAATGTATAATTTAGATGTGTATTCACATTCATATTTTAATATAACGGAATAGAGAAATTTTAGCAAAAAAACATCGGTCACTATTTTAACTTATAGTAACTCTGAAAATAATGTTGAATTTTTGAAAATTCTTAGTTAAGGCTCTATACAGAAGTCTTTGCTATATATAGGCATAATATTATTAATATAAAAGCATTTTCCATAAAAGAAGACATTGACTTTTGATAAGAATACCTTTTGTCAAAAACCTCGTCAAATAAATAAACATATCATCGATTCAAAATTTGGAATCAGCTTATTCAACATCAGTAAAGATTCAATTTCGTGGTTATTCATTTTTGCCTGATACTGCATTCCTTTTATGGTGATGACACACACTGTTTGAGAGCGTTTTATTATATAAATATTGATGTTGAAAGAATTAGGTGTAAGGTTAGTAATAAATTTTGCAATGTTGACTTCTTTTTATCTATAATTTAATTAATAATAAATAAAAGTATTCACTGCCATAAAAATTGTTTGAACCCTTAGTACATTTTTTTCAAAAAGGAAAAGATATTCAAAGAACGAAACTGAGATGCGAAACTGAGATGACTGAAATATGTTTTCGTGTTAAAAGAATTTCATTTTACAGGATATTACAAGTAAAAAAAACCCTATATTCAACAAAATTAAGTTTATTAGAGTACATTTTATTCACATTGATATGTGAATATTCATGTATTTAATAAAAATCTATTAAACAAAAACATTCACAAGAATTTAATGATATTTAATGCAAAATATTCAAGTTTTTTGAAAAATACAATATTTATTGAGATTTTGTCAAATAATGTGATATTTTTCTTTGCATTGTCTTTTTTAGCATCAAATTGTCAACTATTTGTTCGATGTCGTCCATTTTGTTATTTATTTCACCAATAGAATATGAGTCTAAACGCGAACCAAACTCACTGATTTTTACTCACACTGCGATGCAGTCGTCACTGAATTCCTAAGCCAACTGATGAGGGATGGGATGTTTTTGTATGGCGTTTTTTTAAGAGTGGAAGGTGAAACTAGCATAGGTAAACACTGTTGACTCTTGTCACAGGCTATTCCGAGGGTATTTCAAAGCCAAGTTAGTCGCCTTGCTACGAAACATATGAAGCCGCATCTTTTTCATTCCACGCCCCTCATAAATCTCGCCTGTGTGGCTAGTGTTTTCCGTATTTTGTCCATTCCCAGAAGGGAAATGTTTTCGTGTTAAACGATTTTCGTTTCGTGTTAAAAGAAAAAATACATGAAAATACATAGTAGTAGGCCTTTGTATTATTTCATGTTAAACGATATTTCGTCTTAAGCGTTTTCGCGCTAAACGAATTTTACTGTATTTGTCTGTTGCTGTGTGTGTGTGTGATACAATCTCGTGATTTGTTACTGTGATTTATCTTGTACTTGTGATCTTATAACTTTCATTGATTCTATAACTTTTTAATCTTATAACTTTCAGTAATTATCTAGTTTTATATGAATTTAGTTTCTCATATGGATACTAATTTTTACTCTTCTACGTTTCTTTTTATCTTATAAAATGTTTCAAGTCGAAAGACTATATTAATTTTTATTTATTTTCATCATTTTACCTCCAGGAGAACAGAAACTTCTGCCGGAGCGTGAGCGTCACGAGCAACTCCAGCGCGAGTTCCGACTCCAGATTAAAAATGGTCAGTAACTCAGCAGCCTCCCAGGGACTGGTTTCCACTGGATTGGTTCAGAGGGGACTCTCCGTGGACGAACCATTGGATGAAGAAGAACTTGTTCTCCGAGAGTCCTCTCCTCAAGAAATGAAATTCGAACAGAAAAGAGTAAGTGCTTCTTCGAAAATGAAAGTGAGCACCTCAGATGGTTATACAGCAGAAAAAATGGCAGCTACGAATCAGGAAAGGAAAAGGTTGCAAACGGGCAGTGTAAGTTATGAAGAAAAGTCAGCAACTGCTGCTATGAAGCAGAAGTTGGAAGCCGAAGGGTTTTCATCTGAAAAGGTACTTTCATTTCTCTATTACAGTGGTTAAGTATTTTGTATGAGTAAAGAAAGATAAATAGTAACTGATACGCAATTCAAATCAGTGAACTGAATTTTATTATACTTTTTTATATTCTATTAGCAATAATTCCGTGACATACTATATACGAGGATTTCAAATTTAACGAAAAACAATTTATACTTGCGGTCCTCCTGGGTTTTGTTACTATTTTTGAATAAAAAAACGCAGTCCAGTCACATTAATGGGACCACTTGTCAAAAGCCAGAATAACTACCTTTCGCAGAGCGGACTGCTGCCAGATGTGCAGGAAGAGAGCCAGTTAGGTTCCTGAAGATGTTCACTGGGATGTTGAGCCATTTTGACTCCAGTGCCGTGGCCTAGGATTAGGCGGGTGAGGATCTATGGTGCGAACAACCCAATGGAGATGGCCCCACAGATTCTCGATTGGGTTTGAGTCTGGTGAGTTTGTTGGCCAGGGGAGAACTCATCGTGGTACTCTTCAAACCATGCACGTACGCTGCCAGCTGTATGACATTTCGCATTGTCCTGCTGGTAGATGCCATCATTCTGAGGGAAAACAATGCGTATATAGGAGTGGATATGGTCCACAAGGACAGATGCGTACTTGTATTGATCCGTCGTTCCTTCCACAATGATGAGTGAACCAGGAAAACATTCCCCAGACCATAATGCTCCCGCCTTCAGCTTGGACCATTCCGGAAATGATTGCAGGGTGTTTGCTTTCAGAGGTTTCACGCCGTATACACCAACGTCCATCTGTCCGACGGGGTATAAAACGTGATTCATCGGAAAATGCTACCTGTCGTCGTCACTCAGTGGACGCCCAGTTGCGTTAATGGCGTGCCAAATTCCCACCTTCGTTGCCTATGAACAACAGTCAGCTTAAGTGCATGAACCAGGCGTCTGCTTCGGCCCAGACGCAGCAACGTTCGCTTAACAGTAGCTTGGGAGACACTGTTGATAGCCCCTTGGTTCATCTGGGCGGCCAGTTCAACGGTATCACGTCTATTCGCCTGAACGCATCCCCGCAGCCGTCGTTCACCTCTGTCATCTATGATCAGTGATGCACCCCATTTGTCATGTTGATTTTGAACCGTCTCATTTTGCCTTGCGCGGAATACGTCTACTACGGTGGTATGAAAAATATGCGATGAAATTATGACTGAAAATTGGGTCACAAATGTTTGAAGTTTGAGAGTTGAGTTGAGTTTGGTGTTTTATGGCGCAAGAGCCAGTTTTGGCTATACTGCGCTAAACATTCATAGGTTTGTGGTCTGGACGGAAAAAGAAGAAATTGGATGACAAGATGGAGGGTCGAAAATAGAGAAGGATCACTGGGGTACCCCGGGGTCGTGACACCCGTGTTTACCTAAGATAGTAAACCCCTTGGGAAAAGGAAAAGATCACTAGGGTACCTCGGTTGAAAGTTTGAGAAGCACTACCCTAAATAATTAATAGTTATAAAATTTCCCAAAACTTATAGAAATGTCTTAAAAAGTTATATTCAGTCATTTATTTGTCTGTTATTTAAATAATATATTTACATTTTGAGCTAGCTTCTTGAGTATGTCAATGATTATAACATGAATAATATGTGCGCAGAGAGAGATAGGTTCTTCCTTGTTACTCATAATGCATATTTAGTATTAATTACTTCTCTCAAAATTTGAATAAGACGTGTCACTTTATAAATTTAAAGAAAATTTAAGTAATTTTTAATATATGTATCAAAAACTATTTAAATGTTTCTCAGGTAGCTGCTGTCCGACAAGATCAGGTACAGCTGAAAACTGCTGACTCGATACAACAGCAGCAAAGGACAGCTACGGCAGCTTCTATGAAGTTATCTACAGACGAATTCACTGCTGAGAAAATTGCAATGTCGAAACAAGAAGAGAGGCATATGTTTTCTCAAGGGATGGTTCAAGCAGAAAAAAACACGTCTTCATCATCATCAGCCAAAATGACTTTCACATCAAAAGGTATTAGTATCTTTAAAAATGCTAAAATTTAGTTGTTATCGAAATTAATCCTGTAATAATTACACTATAAAAAAGAATTTTAGTTCTTTTTTTTCTATTTTCTTTAAATCGATTTTAATTAATTTTTAAAATTTTCATTCCGTTTAAACTTTGAATTGATAGTCCTGAAATATTTATAATGTAAGTAGAAAAAAAGTAAAATAAGTTGAGTAATTTGTAAAATTTTTATGAAAATGTTGCCTTTCAATTTTTTTTTATTTAGGGTTTTTTTTTTAGGAAAAAAAATTAGATTTAAGTTGTTGTTAAAATCTGCTATTGTGATCAACTTTATAAATGTATTAACATCCATGTAACTAATACTTATGATTTTCTAACTTTTTATGTGTGAGCACCCTTTATTTCGTTGAATAACCAAGGCGTTAAAATATGTCTGTTCAAAGCACTACGGAGAAAATAGCTACTTTTCATAGAAATTCCAAATTTTAAAAAATTATTTTCAAAAATGTAGCAATAAATAGTACAAAAAATGTATAGTCCATAGAGAGTTAAATATGGTATCTCGGACAGTTCTTAAAAGATTAGAAATAACTCAATTAATTAATTTAGTGATATGTGATGTATATTGTTTGGAATTAAAATATGTGGTACATATGTGTATAGAGAAAATATTGACAGCACTCATCAATAATAAAATGTAAAGCTTATCCTACAGTTGGAAAATGTTACAAATGACAGAACATGTTACAAAGAAAAGAGAAAGGCTCTAAAAATACTCATTAATACTTCTCGTTATATTTATTGTATAAAAAACATTATAATCAATACATGATAAAAACGAGTTATATTGACGCACAACCCTTAAAAAGTTTTAAGTGTCGTTCTCGCATCATTTAACCGTGGTTCAAAATTACAAGGTCAGTCGCCAAAGCCCTCGTGTTGCTTCAAAGCGCGATAAAAATGAACAATGTACCAATCAAGTCTAAATTTTCATTTTGTTAGCATGTTACAAATCTACAGTTACTGACATTCCTCACGAAGTCATACTTTTCAAGTAACCGAACTACCAGAATTTACAAGGGTCTATGTGGTAGACGTTGTGATTAGATAATTTGCAGTGGCGTAACGGATAGTATTATGGGCCCCTTGCAAAGTCAGATTTCGGGCTTTCTAGAATCCCTCCCCCCTCCCCCCGCGTGATGCGGAGGCGTACGTTACGCCTCTGATCATATGTGAAAAATGCTATCGCTTTCCGACTACTTTCGGAACCGTGATTTTGCGAAAGCGTATAAATGGATAATATTTATGATAGTTAGTGTTACTTACATTAGAAAATGTATATAAAATTGTTTTAAGAATAGTATTACAACAAAAAATTATTTAAGTACAATATTTTGACAAAAAATGAACATAGATGAGCAACTTTCAAAATATTCTCCTTTTGTGAAAAATGCTTCTATTATAATAATATTTTGCCTGTCTATAGCTCAGACCTCTGTACAGAGGCTCAACGGGTTTATCCATGTTTTACGATAACAGAGGGGAGAAATTTTAAGAAAAAAATGCCGATAATTATATATATTTCAATCGGTTGTAACTCTGAAAATAATGTGAATTTTTCAAAAATCATGAGCCTCTGTACAGAGGTCTGAGTTATATACAGGCAAAGTATTATTATAATAGAAGCATTTTTCACAAAAGGAGAACATTTTGAAAAAAAGGGTATTCTAAGTTAATTTTTTGCCAAAATATTGTATTTAAATTTTTTCTTGTCAAAATGTCCTTAAAACAATTTTAAACATGTATTCTAATCTAAGTGACACTAAATGTCATGAAAATTATCCATTAAGGCGCATTTTTAAAAATCACGGTTCTGAACGTAGTCGGATACCTTAACCATAGGTCACCCTGTGTGGCTAGATGCTTCATATTATTTAAATATTGTAAAGCTAGAGCGTTCCCGAATAATTTTGCAACATGTACTTATGATACTTAACAGTGATGGGGAAAATCTTTGGTCCATATCATGTGATTTTATCACAATAAATAGGGATTAATTATAAATGTTGTTAAATACCTATATTAAAACTATAATGTTCTGAGCAACGTAATTATAAGTGCTTACTGATTTACGCACACTAATAAAAGAGCCTTTTCATTCCACAAAATTGAGGACCAGTTTTCGTCTATTTTCATGCTTACAAGAAATATCTTAGAAACGTTTTACGGAGGCCAGTATTAGCAAGTTTTAATTTTTCATATTTCTGTATAGAAAAAACATAAGTTTTTGTGATTTTTCACAATCATTTCTGTATTGTTGATTATAGAAATTCTGACTATAATGCTCTTTTTGTCTAAACATTCATGATCCATTCCATCTACTTTGCTCTACAATAGCCGTTGTAATTTTTCAAGCATTTGTTTGTGTTCCCATAAATTTCTAGGCTTGTGCAGAGAAGTTTCCAATCCTATCTAAATGCACAATCATGTTCCGGTAGGCAGATTTTGAAGAGTTTCATTACTATTTTGTTATTCTTGTTCAGCAATTTAATTGTTTCCCCTGCATTTCTTTGGATAGTTATCTGTTTTATCATTTACCGTTTGTACTTCTATTAATACAAATAATTTTAAAACGAAAGTTATGCTCATCATCTAAGTCAACATTTTTCAGCCTTATTTTTACTCGCACCCCACACCAATATGTGTAACTACTAACATCTACATAAATAGGTACGGTAATAATACTACGACACAGAGACATTTTTATTTTTACCAGTTATGCAAAAAATGGTGTGAATACGGAAATTATAAACATTTTTAATTAAGTTTTTAAAAAGTATATAACTCACTGTTTACACTGAGAGCAAGATGTAACATTAAAACAATTTTATGATGATATAAATAAAGGGACTGACAAAGCAATGTTGCCAATTTTGTTGAAGCCTTTTACAGTACGACCGTTAAATTATAGTACATCCTACAAAATGCTATTTGATATAGTGTGAAACAATAATCGAAAAACAAATGAATTTGTTTAATTTTTATTTTGGTTATACAATTTAAGAGTTCTTTCACCATATAAAAAAATGTTCACGCAAAGATAATTTACATATAATAAAAAAAGTATTAGTAACTGCTCTAAGAGAATTTGATCTCGCAATTCCTTTCTCGTTAAAGTATTTTTACAGTAGTAAAAACATCTTTAATCTTATGTTCAGTCTATCTATTAATATCTAATTCATCACAGCTTTTTACCGTATACCCACTAAGCCCATTTCACGTATCCCTGGGGCACACGTACCACAGGTTTAGAATTGTATTAATTTTTGTGCGATAATGTTTAAAAAATAATATCAACCTGATAGTTATTTAAAAATAATAAATTCTTATTTAATAATTGTCTTTACAAAGCTTATGATAATTGCCATTTCTTTTCCCTGCAGGAGTCAGTAAGTCATCCATTTCCAGTCAAAATATTCATCAAGTTGACTTTGGTAATATGTCATCTCTTGGAATGTCGTTCGGAGGAATTGAGCCATTTGGATTTAATGGCAATCAAACGCTTTCCATTCTACAAGGAGTGGACGATGATGTCCAAATTCTCAGTGATGACTCTCCGTCTACTGACGTCGATAAGGCAAAACTCCGCTTCGAAAGCAGAATGGCTACTTGTGTGGAAAAACTCAAAACAGCCATTTCCGTGGAAGAAGCTACTACACTGTTGTCTACTATGAGTGACCTATTCAGGAAAGCTTGGTCTATTCCTAACTATGGACATGAACTCGGAACAAGATTGTGTAATATAATGCGCGAACGTGGTGGACTCAAAATAATCGTTGACAACTGCAGTTCAGAAAATGCTGACCTACAGTTCCGCAGTGCGGAACTTCTAGAACAATGTATGTCCACTGAAAATAGAACTTATGTAGTACAAAATGGTTTGCAGAAGGTCGTAAAAGTGGCATGCTCCTGTAGCAATAAAACTGCAGTGTCACATTCAAGGGTGGGTACTGGTATACTGGAGCATCTTTTCAAACATTCGGAATCCACATGCAGTGAAGTTATCCGAAGAGATGGTCTTAAATCTATTATTTATAAATGCAGAACCTCTGATGTAGAGACACTTAGGCACTGTGCAACTGCTTTGGCCAATTTATCTCTATATGGTGGACCTGAGAATCAGGAAGCTATGATTAAACATGAAGTGCCAGTATGGTTATTTACTCTTGCATTTAATAATGATGATAATATTAAATATTACGCTTGTCTCGCTATCTCTTCGCTGGTTGCCAACAAAGAGATTGAAGCTGCCGTACTGAAATCCGGCACCTTAGATCTTGTAGAACCTTTTGTGACAAGTCATAGTCCAGAAGAATTTGCCAAAAGTCATGTAGGCCACGTTCATGGACAATCCAAAAATTGGTTGCAAAGGTTGGTGAACGTTCTGGATAGCAAACGAGAAGAAGCTAGAAGTCTTGCAGCATTCCATTTTGCCATGGAGGCGGGAATCAAAGAGAGACAAGGGAATACGAAGGTATGCGTATATTTTCTTGGAAAATGTTATTTTTATTCATTAAATGTTCCCTTTCTATATATTTAACTGCAACAAAATGTCCATTAATAGGTTTTTGAAGAAATCGGAGCAGTAGATGCTTTGAAGAAAGTAGCCAGTTCACCAAATGCTATTGCATCAAAATTTGCTGCTCAAGCTTTGCAGTTAATTGGTGAAGAACTACCTCATAAATTATCTCAGCAAGTGCCCTTATGGACTGAAGTAGACGTTAAAGAGTGGGTGAAACAAGTAAGCTTCATTTTATTTACTTTCGGGTATAGCTCTAAGTTAGTCATATATGAAAGATTGCTTTCCAATATTGTTTCAAATGTATCTTTTGTCCAATCTAAGTTGCCTGACAATCAGTTTACAAATTATATTATATTCAAGTGTGCTATTGTTTAATTTATACGACTTTATTCCAGTTAAGTGTAGTTATATAAGGGAAAATGTGTAGTGTTGTAAAGCTTTTGTATGATATATATATAGAGAGAGAGAGAGAGAAGTGGTAACAAGAACATTTTCATATTCTATGGATTCAGTTATCCACGTAGAGGTTGTTATTGTTGATTTCATAATAGAATGAAAAATTATGGGCTATTTTGATACTTATATTCAAGGATCTTTAGTTACTCCAAACATTCTTTAAATGTAATTTTATAAACCTTGGCAAAATAATAAGAGATTCTTAAGTGCTTAGAGTAGATAAACCAGTCTGTAATCATATAATATTGTAGGTGCTTTTCATGACGTTCGTAGGTCGAGTTTATGTCTTCGAGTTTTATGTCTCTCGATATTTTTTTTCAAACCCAAACCTGTAAATTGATGCATTTAATAACTCATTTGGGTACAAAAAAAAAGTGCTTCAGCCAGCTGCATTGCTGTAATGTGTCAATTTACTCGTTCTTTTTACGCGTGTTGAGTCTTTTTATCAGAATTTTATCTAAATGAAATAGATGAATTTAAGCATATTTTAATTGAATCTATTTATCTAACAATTCGACAAATTCCTAAAACACATACGATCGGCAGAATTTTGACATTATCTATGGCATATTCATGGCTACTTTTGTTTCTCAAATTATTTATGCTGGAAATGCAAGGTGCTTCAGCATTTCGTTATTTCCTTTTAGAATAGCTTGAAGAATGAATGAAAAACAATGCCATGTTTAAAGTTCTCTAGAAATCTATCGTTTTTCTGATTGTTACGTGTATCATGCATCTGCTGCTTTAGTAACAGCATTTGCTTACTATCTATTTTTAGATTCCTACTTGTGAAATCTTTTGAATCTACAAAATGTAGGAGACTAGAATTATTATTATTATTTGTTAAATCTTTGCAAGGATTACTGCCAGATTATTTGTATGTACGATGTAATGCATCATTTCTGAGTATTACTCTCCAATCCAGCGAAAATCCACATGTTTGAAGTACAAATTCGAAATATGTCACTAACAAACAAAACAGTATGGTTCTCATCGCTGTAATGGACATATGTTCAAACCAAGACTTAATTTGCATCTAGCTATCCTATAAAGACATCTTAATCGACTTAGCAGAGTAATGAATAATAACTAGTGTGCTTTATACAGGGATATTCATAATTTCTTCTGGGGTTTCTCGAAGCTCTATAATTAAAACACTAAGGTAAGTACAGAAGAAGGGAAAAAAAAAACATTTGAAAAAATACAGAAACAGTACAAGTTTTATTTATGTACTTTACAGTTGTACTATGTGTGAAATCTTGGTGACACGGCAGACATCAATACGATAGTCCATTTCCTGCCACACTCTACTCAACATGGTACTATCAAGGTTATGGACAGCACGTATTATCCTTTCATGCAGGTCTCCTACATCAGATGACAAAGTAGGTACGAAAATTTGATCTTATGTAAAAGACCAAGTTTGCGGATAACACGTGCTGTCAATAATGTTGATAATACCATATTGAGTAAAGTTTGGCAGGAATTGGACTATCGCATTGATGTAAAGTATCCATATAGGACTTCAAAGTATGCACATAAAACTTGAATTGTTTTTGTTTTCGAAACTCTGGAAGGAAATATGAATAACCCTGCATTAAGATCGCACTAAAGCAACACAGCGGAATACTGATGATGGACTAGGTAATTTCGATCTGATAACCGTGGCAATACTTGAACTAGAATTTCAGTTACTAAACTATCAAACATCTACATTTAGACTTTATGCCCTGTCCGGTTTATTCCACGCGATGTCAAGCAATGGAATCTTGACACTACCCCAAGTCTTGACTCGAATTCTGCCTTCAACGTAGCTTGGTGAATTCAACAACCAGACTACCAGAAAGATAAGCTTGAACTGTTTTCTCCCTAGAATTTTATCAAAGAATTATCTATATTAAATGACGAATAGAAATCTTAAAACTTGACAAAACCTGAAAATGCACAATAAAACGAACACAAAAAACATATTACGATTTTGAAAAAAGAAAAGAAAGAACTAGAAATATATTAATCTAATAAACTTATGAGGTATCTATTAGAGCAATATCTTTATTAAGAAAATGTGTAAGAAATTCTCAAATACTATTCATACTTTTTCGAAATTATATAATCTTATCGCGCGGGCAGATTACTTTAAAAATATATAGATGTGCATTCATTAATTTTATAATTTCTAATTTGCTTCATATTTGATGGAAATAAATTTGTGAAGATAAATTGGTTTTAAGTATAGAATTCATTCTCTTGCTCTTAACCTGTTCAGGACCATGACCATGGTCACATGTGATCACTTCAGGGCCTATGGCATCATGTGTGAGATTGCGTTTTTTTCCCGTTCTGAGCCCGTAATCAAACCTGTGTGATCTGAATTTGAGAAGCATGGAATTTGGAATTATTATAAACCACAAATTTTGGCGTATTTTATTTCAGAAATGATTTTATATTAATTTTTAAATGGAATTAGGCTTAACAGGAAAAATCGCCCAGTCCTGAACGAGTTAAATTGAATTTTTTCCAGCTTATGAAAAGGAGTATAATCTCTATTAAGAATTCTCCTATGTTCAACAGGTTGTAATAAAAAAAGAGTAGTTGTCCCCCCCCTCAAATTTCACGATAATTAAATTAGAAATTTAAAATCCTATCCATGGGATAAGAATAAAATAGAATATTATAACATATCTTAAATATAAATATTATATATGCAAGATATATATATATATATGTTCGATAAATCGATATCACATAAAAGAGGAAAAATGATTGGATTTCACTGCCTCTTATTCTCAGAAGTACAAAAATTAAATCTAACGAAATTAACTAAACAATTCTATATTCTTTATAGATCATTTCGTGCTTTTAAAATAATTAAAAAAAAAATTTTATTTTCAATATTGTCAAGTTTTAAAGCACAATATAATTTACTCATTGATTGTTATTTGCCCATATAGTTTTTTTATTAGCAAATAAAACGTTTCATATGCATCCATCTGTACATCTAAAGTATTCAACAGATTAAGTACATTCAGTGTAGGCGCAATAGTAATGGCAAAAAAATAAGGAAATGTAGTTTTGTGGGTGTAGGTACTGAAATTATCTTCCAGCCACTTTAAGATCCATTGTTCCTTACTTAGTTTTTAAAACAAATAAGATTACTTTAAATTACTGAAAACCTGTTCTCCATAATTATACCAGCTGCACTCTATCCTAATTTGACTTTTATAGCTCGGTTAAAATGTTATAGCTTGCAGTAATCAAAGAAAAGACCACCAAGTCAGCACTGAGAGCACATCTCTACTAGCAATTTGTGCCCCATTTGGGAACCACATGACATTTTTCTTCTTTTTCTGATGACGATTGCTGGCTAGCCTTGAGTCGGTGTTAAAAGGCAAAGAGTTTTCTGAGCGGCGTTGTTACAGCTTAAGTGGCTTCTTCCAGTAAAGACGAATTTAACGAAGATTTACGAGCGTCTAACGGCGGGTTATTCAATAAGTTATGTACCTCGAATATGCCCCACATCAAACAGTCACTAACTGTAAATGTCGCCATCAGATTTTTTTTTAATGCTGGACTAATTTGTTTAATAGTTTTTAGAGTGTTAAAATATTAATAGAGAGAG
>BMAV01021514.1:228641-254100 GCA_019973955.1 Trichonephila inaurata madagascariensis
TCATGATATAACTAACCTCTCAATTGAAAATCGTACCTCTTCGTACTTTCATACTTCGTATTTTTTATTATTTTCACTAATATTTTCATTGCAAAATACAATATCCTCCAACTATACCTTTAATGTCAATTACTTTCTTCACAATCATTACTTTTCTTACAAATGTTTTTTTCAAAATTAACTCGGAATACTATAAAATTTAAGTTTTCAAATCTTACATTTACGAATTTAAAAAATGCAGTTATAAATGACAGTAACAATTTTTTTAGTTTTATACAATTCGGATCAAAATATAAAAATGATGGATTTCATCATATTTTTCTTAAAGTACAGTAATATCTCACAATTTACGCGGTTTTTAAATCTCGTCGATTTGGTCTGATTTCCTTTTTGTTCATCACACTGAAATTCTGGAGGAATCAGTTTCCAGAACCTGATAAAATTAATAATTTGATTGAAGACGTTGTCGATCTTGCCAGGCAAATAAATTTACAAGTGGATACGGATGACGTTCAGAAACTGCTGTATTCTTACAATCATAAGCAGAGAATGATAAGCTCATAGAAGTACATGAACAAGAGCAAAACACACATTGAAGGTCTTCAGTCTTTAAACCTAATTCAATCAGAAGATCAAATGATGATTGGTATTAAGGATTCGTTCTGGGTACCTTCTGTTCCGAACGCAAGTACGTAACCAATCACGCCAAAACGATCGTCAACGCGTGATGTTGGTACTAGTTCATATAGATATCACACCGCCACAGGTAATTTGACAGAAAGCCTCAGTTTAATTGAAAAAGGGTTATAAATGTTAAAAAATACATACTCCAAAGAAGAGAGTAATTTTTGAACAAAACAAAGAATAATAATAAAAAAAAAAAAAATAGCTTGCTACGAGGAAATTTTTTTGCAGGGGGAAAAAAAACCTTTTTGATCCGGCAGACTACTTGAAACCCCTTCAACATCAAAATAACTTTGGTTTGCGATTTTGTATTTGTGTTATCTAAGATTTTATTAAACATTTTTTCTTTAAATGATTATTTTCTTTCGCCTCCGGTCCCAACTAAAAATAATTTATATGTATTTGTATGCGAAATTATACCCCGATTTACGCGAATTCGACTCACGCGGTTATCACTCAGTCACACCAATCATGTAAGTTCGGGGTATTACTGTAATTACTGAAGCATTGTTATTCAATTCCTATTAGCTCGCACTCTCTATATATTTGTTTATTTATTTATCTTGGTGGAATTTTCAATCGTTAATAAAATACATTTTAAAGCTCTCAATTCAGCTGAAATTTTATATACATGATTATTTTGGATGACAATACAATAATTTAACTCTAATTGATTAAAACTAATTATTTAAAGAATTACAAATACAGCCACGTTGGCATCATTTTTGGCGACTTGTGTCAAAACTTGAAAAGGGTTTTTTTTTTCTCGCGTCTTAAAGCATTCAGTTGAACTGAAATTTTATACACACGATTGTTTTGGATGACAATACGATACTTTAATGATAATGAATAAAAATTGATTACCACTTAATGTTGTGATTCTGTCCTATGTATATACATATTTATATTAATTGTAACTATTTAATAAAAAGTAGCCAAAATAAAAATTTCTTTGTTGATCTAAGTAGGAATTGATTTAATTTTTTTTTTTATATTACTTGTTTTTTAGCTCAAGTCTCAAATATTAATAGTTGCAAGCAATTATTTCAGTTTGATCAGCTTTTCAGTAATCTAAAAATTAACAAGTAATATAAAAAAAAAATAAGTCAGTTCCTACTTAGATCAACAAAGAAAAATTTTATTTTAGCTACTTTTTATTAACAGTTACAATTAATATAAATATGTATATGCATTTGACAGTATCACAACATTAAGTGGTAATTAATTTTCATTAATTATCATTAAAGTATCGTATTGTCATCCAAAACAATCGTATATATAAACTTTTCAACTGAATGCTTTAAAACGTGAGAAAAAAAAAATCTTTTTAAGTTTTGACCCAAGTCGCTAAAAATGAAACCAACGTGGCTGTATCTGCAATTCTTTAAATAATTAATTTCAGTCAATTAATTTTAGTTAAATTATCGTATTTTCACCAAAAACAATATTGTGTAGAAAATTTTCAACTCAAATGAGCGCTTTAAAATGTGAGAAAAAACCTTTATAAGTTTTGACACAAGTCGCCAAAAGGGTCGCTAAGTCGCCGAAAATGATGCCAACGTGGCTGTATTTGTAATTCTTTGAATAATTAGTTTTAATCAATTATTTTTTATTAATTATAATTAAATTACTGTATTGTCATCCATAATAATCATGTTTCTAAAATTTCAGCTCAATTGAGCGATTTAAAATGTATTTTATTAACGATTGAAAATTCCTCCAAGATAAATGAATAAATATATAGAGTGTGAACTAATAATGTAGGAATTGAAAAAATATGCTGTACACTAATGCAAGTATATTTGTTTACAACTCGTGCTGTAAAAAACACACTTATACCCATTTTCTAAAAAATCTACTCTTACTTATAATTACTCTTTATAATTTTTACTGAATATATTACATGAAAAAAACAAATTAATTATAAATATAATAACCTTCTATTGTGATATTGCTGGACAAGATATTTTTAAAATTATTACATTTAGTGATAAACAAATAAAAAAAATCAGAATTTTTCTGTTCTCTTTTTCGTTTCACTTAATTTCCGGCAATCGCCAGAAAACTGATATTCTGACCGGAATGGCATTACTGTAAATGGAGAACGTCAAAATGCTTCTGAAATCGCGGAACTCAGAATACACAATTCGAAGCAATTCATTACGCAAATGTTTTACAAACACCAGAGGAATGAATCATTATTTGGAAACGCCTTAACTTTATTCCATATTTGTCAGCTTATATGTCTAATCGTATAACTCTAAAAATAAAATAAATAATTTTTTTCTTCTGATTTTTTGCATTTTTTTCTTTTATAAATTAATTTTTTTTTAAATTAATATTTTGCTCAAACTTAAACTCCTTGGAGCAACAGCCCATGAGGTCCAGGGCCTGCTGTGCCCATCCCAGTATACGTGACCATTGGACGCTGAGGTCATGAGCAGATGTCCCGATCAGGTGGTCAGTCTGAAGAGAGACCCCCAGTGTTTAAGTCCTCAAGCAAGCTTGGTACTCATGTATCGACAAAGCTGCAGTAGGGATGAAGGGCTGAGTCGACCTTGCCCAGCCCAAGAATAGAACCCGGACCTGTAGCGTAGAAGCGCGATACACTACCACTCGATCACTGGGCCTCCAATATTTTGCTCATTGATCAAAAAATTTAAGAGAACATTGATGTCACTGGGAAATCTCTCTCTACACACATGTTTATAATTTTATATACATTTTCTCTCAATTTCAGCTCAATTGAGCGCTTTAAAAAAGTATTTTATTAACAATTGAAAATTCCACCAAGATAAATAAATAAATATATAGAGAGAGAGTTTGTGTGTGTGTGAGCTAATAATTGTAAGTGAGAAAGAAATATTTGTATATGATGCAATCATCGACATTTTAAGAAAACGTTCCATTTTCAACAAATTAGCTACGAATAAAATTGAAGTCTCAAATTATTCACACTGAAAACCGGGGGGAGGGGAGTTCAAACGCTTGACCTTGAAACGATTAACTACATGATGTAGAAAAGCTGAAACAAAAGGTCACACACACACACAAAAAGAAAAAATTGCTTCAATGAAATACATTGTAACGGATCTTGCATCCAAATGCGTGTAATTTTCACTGCATATAACTAAGCAAGAAACAAAAATTGTCAGAATGGGTTTTTACTTCTTTGAAATTAATTTAGACATGTTTTTAACGATTTTACGAATTTTAAAACAGCTCTCCAACTCTATTCTTTATTTTATTAAGTTCTTTATTTCTACTTCATCTATATATATATGACCTGTATAAATACTAAAAGAAAAAGACATATCGCGTCACTCGAGTATTCTGTGGCGAATAATAATTTATAATTATTAAATAATATATTATAAAAAATTTGCGTGGGAATGTGCTTTTTTTTATTTAAACTTTTCAGGAAATGGGTTATTTCACAAGAGATTTTTTAAATTTTGAAAGTGCTTTTGTGTGTGTGTGGAGTATATAAAATTTGTTTTAATGCATATAAACTTGATGAAACATCAGTTTGTTTTATAATTATTCGTATTAATTATAACTTTAAGCTTTCCTATAAGTTCTGTTTTTAAAGTGAAATTTCATTCTTGAAACAAAGCTCATATTCTTAGCCTATCGACCTCCTAACGCATATTTAGAAGAAATTCGAAGAATTATCCAAGGACCAATTAATTTTTTTTTAAGACCAATAATTCTTACTGGCTCATACATGCAAGTTAAATAGCAACTATCTTTATACTCTGACAAGTCTTGAAGAAATAAAATTTTATTTGAAATTTTTTTACGTAGTAAATACATTTGTATTATTTTGTATGTTGAGATTATGATTTAGAGTAGTAGGGGGAAAAAATAGCACCTAAATAATAATGGGTCATGTTTTTTGTATTCAATCTGGTAATTATACTTATCATGGCAACCTATTGGCGACATTATATGAAACGAAGCACATGATTGCCAACTTGGCGAATTATCTTGAACGTTGGCGATTGTTGCGATAATACGTACCTTCGATTTTTTTTCTATATGATAATGATTCTTTTGTAATTTTGTAGTACAACATACACATAAGAGGGGAGATAGGATACTTGGCTATTAACTTGTGGCCGCGGTAGCCGAGTGGTATAGGTATCGGACCGTGGCTTACCTTGTCACGAGTTCGAGCCCAATACCACTAAAGACCCGCCGTGTAGGGCAGCGATGCACGTTAAATCTGTCGAGAGCTGAAACGTCCTCCCGTTGGTGTGGTGTGGTAGTTAGGAGAGGGGGGTGCCAGCTCAGGTGTCGTCCACGTCACTTGACCATGGTTCAAAATTACGTGGTCCGTCGCCAAAAGCCCTCGTGTAGCTGAACAGTGCGACGTTAATAATCAATCATTGGCTATTAACTTGCATGAAGATGAGTGCAAGAAACAAATAGTTATAAATTCATGTTCAACATTAATATTATTTGTATTCAGTCAAGATTAATAGTATTAACTTTTATTTCAGATTGGTTTTGATAATTATACTCAAGAATTCCTTAACAGTAGAGTAGATGGTGATCTGCTACTGCAGTTAACAGAAGACATGCTTAAAGAAGACATAGGCATTAGGAATGGCATCTTAAGGAAAAGGTTAATTATTGAAAATACTTTTTATGTACAGTAAATTATGTAAAAAAATTATAAGAAAATTTAACTCGAATTAATATTGAACATTAACGTAATTATGTTGCACAAAAATAAATAAAATTTTAAGAAAATTCTTTTAGTTTTACATTGGTACTTTTTAGAAAGTACAATTACTGTGTATAATAATGCTTTGAATGATCTTATGTTTCAAAAATATTTTCTAATTATTATAAAGAAAATATTAATAAATTAAATCTTTATATAAAAAAATATTCAATGAGATTCTTACACTAGAAATATTTTTATTTAAATTATACTTGTTTATATTTATATGGTATTTTTTAAATTTGTTATATTTTAATGGTTTTTATGCATAATTCTTTTTGTTATTACACTCATATTTTATTTGTTTTAATTTAAATCAGCTTTATATTTCCAGAAATGTGAATTTAATTTTTATCTTTGTATAACATTTTATAGAAGTAAATCAACATAGCCCCCCGTCTCTGTATCTAGTTTTTCTCAATTATAATCTAGATTTATGATTGAAAAAAGGTTCAATTAATTGAAATTTAAAAATTAGGTACAGGGAGGATTGATAATGGGATGACAAGAATGATAATTAAAATCATTTTAACTTTATAAAAGACAAGAAACGTGAAATATGTAATAGATGAAAATAAATTTTTAACACTCTGGTTATCAACTTTTTGATTGTAAAATTAAATTTCACTAGCATTCTACATTATAAAAAGAACAATTGTAGTTAAAATATGAATGAAAAATCAGATAATTTAATTGAAGTGCATGATAATGTTTTTTCTTGAGTAATACAGTTATCAGTGGTTAATTTTAAATCATGGTTGTAGAGTATTAGATAATTCTCCCTTTGATATAACGGAAATTATTTAATTTTCAATGCCAATTGTGCAATTAATCTTGAAATGAATTCTATCATGACAATATATATCTCAATACATATATATATATTTAAATCTCAAGAAAATTTTTAAAACTTTTGTAATTTTATTATTTTAGGTTTCTTAGAGAACTAAGTCAACTAAAAAGAATGGCAGATTATACATCTTGTGATTCCACTTACCTGAACCAAGTTCTTCAATCTTTAGGTCAAGAATTTTCCCAGTATACTTACCAAATGTTGCGCTGTGGTGTCCAAAAAGATACTCTTAAATACATATGCGAAAACCATTTAGCCGAAGTTTGTGGTATTGATAACAGTATACACAGGTTAAGGATAGCACATGCTATCAAAGGTAAGGGATTTTTTTAATTATTTTATAATTTAGATAGAAAATGCACTAGAAGTGGGGGGAAAGAAGTCGGATTTTATTGTATATTATGTAGAACTTATACTTAATGAATCAGAATTTATCGTAGTTTTGAATATAAGAATTTATAATTTAATGTTGAGTTTTAATATTGAATGGTATTAAAAGGTGCAAGAACATTATTTTAAACTGTTGTATTTTTGGATTAACACATTTATTTTTCTGTGTCTATACAAGGTTTGGCTCAACAAAGCGAAGATGCTGAACAGGAAGATGACAAACAAAAAAGTCTTGATGCTTTCATCAGTTATCGTAGATCAAATGGTTCACAATTAGCTAGGTAAGTCTGTTAAGATGTATTCCTTCAAGTTGAATAACGAATGTTTGGAAAAATATATTTAATATATAGTTCAATTTCTTGTTGTATTAGATTTTCAAACTATTATTACTTCCAAATTCTAAATATGCAAAACATAATTGAAAAGAGGGTTAAAGTGTGGACTGGGAGGGGGGGGGGCCAGCTTGGCAATGTAAATTTATTTTGGCGACCGAAATCATCCGCCAAGCTACTTCATTTAACGATAGGTGTTTTTGGCGGTCGAATTCGATAGTCAAGCTATCTATAACAGCTAGATAAAAATCGCCAAAACCAAAGGGCCCTCCCTAATCTACACTTTAGCCGAAAAAATAATTATATAGAAAAATATGACCGACGTTGATTGAGAAAAAAAAACCCATATATGTATTACAGAAAAAAAATAAATTAGGTAATATAGAATTAATTATTATTATATTAGATAGAATTAAAGTTGGGGGGAAAAAAAGAAACTCTTTAGTTAAGAGAAAATGTGAATTGGGACTTTTTCAATTTTTTTCTGATTAAATGTTTGCTAAATAAATCCAGACTGGGTTTAAATGAAATTTGGAACTCAGGCTTTTTAAACCAGTCTATTTATTTGTACGAGATAAAATTTTTAGAAAATAAGGAATATTAATAGATTAATCTCTCTATCAAAATCATAATTTAGTTCTTTCTGGTAAATAGGATCTCTACTTAATAGAGTAATTGATTATTTATTAACGACGCACTAATACGAGGACTCTTGGGTGGCCACGTAGCCTTGTGGTTATGGTCACCATTGTGTCATGTATTCAATCCCTGGTACCACTTTAGCCCTGTCATGTAAAGGGGTCAATACACGTTAAATCTGACGAGGCTTAAAGTCCTTCTGTTGACGTAGTGTGGTAGTTTGAAGAAGGGATGCCTGCTCAAGTATCGTCTTCACTTAACCATGATTCAAAATTACCGAGGTCCGACGCCAAAAGCCCTTTTTCTTGCTTTGTGGCGCGACGTTAATAAACCTTCATTGTTAAAGTGCAAGACTCCTTGGCGAACTCAATTTTTTGGAGACCGGAATCGGTCGGCAAGCAACTTCATTTAGCGATAAGTGTTCTGAGAATTTACCCCCCTCAGGGGGCTCACCTTCTTTAGGTGGGTACGGGTGTCACAATCCCGAAGTACCCTCTCTCTAGTGATCTCCTTTTCCCAAGGGGTTTACTATCTTTGGTAATCACGGGTGTCACGACCCCGGGGTACTCCAGTGATCCTTCTCTATTTTCAACCCTCCATCTTGTCATCCAATTTCCTCTTTTCCCGTCCAGACCACAGACCTATGAATGTTTGGCGCAGTATAGCCAAAACTGGCTCTTGCGCCATAAAACACCAAACTCAACTCAACTGAGAATTTACAAAGTGGAATTTTGCAATGAAAATAAAGAAATTTTAATAGTAAAAAAAAAATTATATTGCCAAAATTTATAGGGTCCCCCTCCCCCTCTTTTCGCTTAACGACCGATTCCGGTCGCAAAAAAATTGACTTCACCAAAGGGGCCCTATTCTACACTTAAACCCTTCATCTACCACATTATGATTTACTGCAGTTTTTTTCATGCAGTACTTTTTTTGAATCACTACATTGAAAAGTAAGGGATATACATAAACAAAATACTCAACTTTGGGAAATTTAATAAGTTAGAGCTAATTGATTAATTAAAGATATTCAGCTGTAAAATTAATTATACACACTGTTTGCTTAAAATAAATAGTCAAATCGTTTTCTAAGGTCTTCCGTAACATAAAAAAAAATAAGACACTTACCTTTTGACATTGACTATTTTTTCGGAACAAAAATGACATTCTTCGCAATTCGCTGAAAACGTAACTTTTGCTATAAAATTATTCCCTTCTCCACTACAATACTCAACATAGAACCCGTGCTGCCATATCTCTTGGAAGAGTAGATTTAAAAGAATATTCCTGCTAAGTATCGTCAGAGTATTCATAAAAATGGTTATTCTATATAATTTTAAAGTGAGTGGCACAAGTACCGCGTCGATAGATAAAGGGTTAGCTAGTATTTATTCACGAGGACTCTTGGCTATGAACCTCGTTGCTTTGAACCACAATGAAATGGAAAGAATGATATTTGTATATATTAACATTTCCTCTCATCTAACTTTCACATCACACCATTGAGATTTTGAACCAGCATTAGCTTTGTTGGACAACAGATCCTTACTGGAATCAGGACTCAAACACGTGGTTCAACAAAAACAGCGTCGCCCACGAGTTCCTACTGGGACTTCCTATGCATAACGAAATCAATTTAATCCAAGCTCTGGTGTGAATTGAGACTTTATTAATAACATCTTCTCAGTTGTTTTTTTAAAAAAAAAAACGGTTGTATATTCAGTTTAATGCTTAAGCTATACAAGACTAAATGTGCTAAAATTTATTTTAGTTTATTGAAAGTTCATCTGCAGCTGAGAGGCTTTTCTGTATTCATCGATGTAGAGAGATTGGAAGCAGGAAAATTTGATAACAATTTACTAAACAGCATTCGTCAAGCCAAACATTTTTTGTTGGTTCTAACACCTAATGCACTAGAAAGGTGTGTGAATGATACAGAATGTAAAGATTGGGTCCATAAAGTAAGTAATGTTTTTAGTTTGCTTGTTTTCACTCCAGAAAAATATTTTTCTTGTGTATATTAAATTTTATATTTTGGGAAATATATGGAATTCATTTTTTTACACGGGATTTGCAATTAATAAATAAATGTTTTAAATTTTTTAAAAATTGAATAAAAATGTTTTAAATGACTTCAATTTTTATTGATTGACTGTTCAGTAATGTCACGCCTCAATGCAACATGAGGATTGTGTACAATTTGCATATGCATTGCATATATAGTATTGAACTATACCTTTCAAGAAGATAGTATAACATGAAAAGAGTTTTCAAAGATTATGAAATTCTCTTGTGTCATTTTTGTGCTTGCAATACACAATTTCTTCCAAGTATCAAATTTTTACCCAATGGTTCAAATTGAAAATTACTGAGTGATTATGATTTAAAAAGTGTTCAAGAACAAGAAAACATTAACGTAATGTGTAAGAAAATAAAACTACAAAATTAAATTTTTTTTCCACCAAAAATTGAACCCTTAATTTTTTTACATTTAATTTTGTTATAATAACTGTAACTGACTACCAAGCAGAAGAAGAGAACCCATTTTCAATAGAGGTCAGGTGAGGAAAGAATTTGGTCACTATAAAAAACCGTTCATGTTCTTTGCTCATTATTTTTGTAAACTATATGTGTTGTCTTTGTGTTATTTAAATTAAATTAACAAACAACTATTACACTAGAGACCTTATTCAACCCAACACCAAATTTAACATCTTTAGTTTGATCTTTTAAGCCTGGTGACTGAGTGGTAATGTATCACGCTTCCACACAACAGGTCCAGGGTTCAAATCCCGGTCTGGGCAAGGTCGACTCGGCCTTTCAAACCTTCAGTGAGTTGATAAATGAGTACCGAGCTTGCTTGGGAACTAAACACTGGGGATTTTGTGTCAGACTGACCAGAACATCTGCTCATGAACCTCAGTGCCCAAGGGCATGTATATACAGCAAGTCTTGGCCTTCATGGACTGTTGCACCACTGAGTTTAGTTTAGTTTGACCTTTAGCATCCAATGCTCCACATTTTCTCTAAATTAAACATAAAAATCCACATAATCAATACCAAAGAAGTTTTAATGCTTATGATTTACCTTTTGGATAATACCCAAATATTTTACAAACAGTTTATTAACATTTAGGAAAATCTACACAACTCTAAAAACTTTTATATTACTGAGTAATTAATTATATCTACAAGTAATGGCAATAAATGAATTTAAGTATTTTACATTTGGTAAACAGTATAAAATTAAATATATTCGGCATTGAGTGAAAAAACAATTTACATTCTATCGGTTGTAACCATTTCATGGTGTGCTTTTAGATACTAGATTTAACATGAAATTTGCTATTTCAGGAAATAGTAGAAGCACTTCAAAGTCAGTGCAATATCATTCCAATTCTAGACAACTTTCAATGGCCAGAACCAGAAAATTTACCTGAAGACATGAGAGCTATATGCTACTTTAATGGTGTCAGGTAATTTAAATAATTTTTATACATCTTTTCTTGTAAATTTTACCATAAATAAAATAGTAAAATTTGTTAAATGTTTAAAATAATTTCCCTATTTCAATAATAATAATTAAATTCATTATTTTTCATGAAATTTCATTATTTTAAATGTATCATTAAAAAATATAATTATTCTATTATATGTAACTCGGTTACATATAAGTATTGCAGAAGATAAATTCAATTATTTTTTATTTTACTAAAGATGGAACAAAAACTTAGCTACCAAGGTTGAATTATTTAATAAATTAAAAAACATCTATTTAAATATAAGAATACATTTACATATAGTAATTCATTTCTAACTTTTCAAACAATTGACTAGTACATACTCATTGTGTTTTTAAAAGCTTTCAAATTAGTTTTATTACTTGTTATTCATTTTATTTTGTATAAAGGATGTCTTCGCAAAATATAGGAAAATGTGAAACACATTTTCATACATCTGTTCGAAATGCAGCATTTTTAAAATTTCAAAATATTCCATAAAGAGAATTTTTATTTTAATGCGTAAAGGGATAGCTCATTTACCAGTATGGTATAGAGTGAAACCCATTTATGCCAGAAGAAATGGATCAACTCAGATAAAAATGAGTAGTATGAGATAATGTATACTGCCCTGTGTAGAATAGCAAAGCCAGAACATAATACAGTCAGATCCTGATTTACAAAACCCCTATTTAACGAATAATAAACCCCGAATTAACAAATTATTTCAATAGCTGAAAAATATTTTTATTATACATATATATATATAGTTTGGACTAGAAAAAATTGGATTTTCAAATAACACATTTTTTGTTTAAAACAGAGTGGGATTTTTCTTGTCGGCAGAAAATTTCGATGGGAAAGAGTGCAGCCCATTATTAAACTTTACAGGTGCCATTGAGTCATGAGTATAACTTATCGATTGAGTTTTGAAGAGGAAATCAAATTTCATTCTTATGGCATCCAATGGTACCAGTATTTTTAGCAGCTGAATAAAAAGTGTAATTTCTAACTGTGAATATTTTTTGTGTAGTTGCTTATAGAATTTCCAAAAGAAAAGAGCATAAAATTTGATTTTTTTTTTTACCCCTATATTACGAGTAGCCCCAAATTAACGAATAAAATATTTGGTCTCAAATTTGTTAAATTGTGATCTGACTGTATTAATATTGGAGCACTTTTATGTGGGAAATAATATTCCATATCCAGGTCCTATTCTTCAGCACCATGCAAAGACAACCTTAATTTACAATTTCAAACACAAATACAAGACTAATTTTTTTTTTTTTTTTATAATTTTTAGGTGGATTCATGATTACCAAGATGCTTGTGTAGATAAATTAGAGAGATTTATGAGAGGTGAAATGAATGTGCGAAGTGATGGGCCCTTAGGACGATATGTTGGCCACGGGGCTGGTACTCCAGGAACACCAGGAAATCCCAATGCAACAACTAATAGAGGAAATCCAATTTACCAGAGAAGTGCAAGTAATGACAGTAACAAAGGCAGCACTTGCTCAGACAAAGAAATAAATGGCAACAACGGCCATAACAGATTGAGCGAAGTCTCGCATTGTTAATATATTTTGGGGGATATTAGATTTCATATCCTACAGAACTGCTTAAATGGGGAAATCGAACTCTTTGCAAAGAACAAGAAGGATGTTATGTTTTACATTTTTAAAAAATGCATTTTGTTTACAATGGGAGTCAATTTTTAAAATAAAGCTTAAAATGAATAAATGACTTTTACTCTTTTTAACATTTTGAAGACAAAACAGAAAGATTTTATCACTATTTTTTCTTTAAAATAATTTACATTAATAGCACTTGGATTAAATATTTTTTACATACTAATTAAATACATATAATATAATTCATTACACTGGAGAATTTATTTTCATGGATAGGGATACTTCACAAAGAATAGTCTACTGGGAAAATTGATTCCTGAAATATCAAACAAACTTTTGTAAATTTTAGAAATATCATAACCCTATTTTATAAAACAAACTTGATAAAAACAGAATTTCTCTTCTGTTTCATATAATGCAATCTCCACCTTACATCTCATGGAGAAAGAACCAAATTCAAAATACATTGGCAGGCAGATGAAACGTGCTCACTTTTCAAATTAATTCTTTGATGTTGTAATCACATACATTTATTTATTACTATGATTTAGAAATGAAATTTCCCATTTGAATACATAAACAGATAAACCTAGTTTTGCATTCCAATATAAAAGTTGAAATATAACTAAGAAAAAGTTTCAGACGTAAAGTAGTTAACCCATTATCTACCACATTATGATTTACTGCAGTTTTTTCCATGCAATATTTTTTTTTGAACCACTACATTGAAAATTTAGGGATATACATAAAAAAAATACTCAACTTTTGGAAATATAATCCATTAGAGATAATTAATTACATACACTGTATACTTAAAATTAATAGTTAAATTGTTTTCTAAGGTCATCATTAACATACCACAAAAAAAAAGACATTTATCTTTTATCATTAACTACTTTTTCGGAACAAAAATGACAATCATCACAATCTGCTGAAAACGCAATTTCTGCTATAAAACTATTCGCCTTTCCCGTTAAAATACTCCTCATAGAACCCAGGCTGTCTTTTATCTTGGAAGAATGGATTTCAAAAAATATTCCTGCTAAGTATTGTCAGAGTATTCGTAAAAATGGTTATTCTGTATAATTTTAAAGTGAGTGGTACTTATAAGTACCGTCGGTAGATAAAGGGTTAAATAAAATATACTGATCTTTGTAGGACAGCAGGGGGACAATATTATTTGGGGAGAATTTTTTTCTCTGAAAGCGTTCTGGTTTTGGGTCTTTTTCATTGACATTCTGCACGCAGACTTTATCAACTTCACTACAGCTACATAAATACACCTTTGATGCATATTGTAATTCTGAATCGCAATCAAAAGATCACACTTGCATATATTCAAATCTGGTTGTATTTAACTAATGGCAGATCCCATTGTTCTACATAGAAGTAAAGGCATTAAGCTTGTGACCCAAAAGCCATTATGTTATTATTTTATCCGCTCTTGGCTGTTTTTGTTGATTTGACAATGTATTTATTCCATTTTAGACTGACTCATTTTATCTTTGGCTATGATTATTTCCAACACAGCCTGTTATTTTACTTTAAGACATCAGTGCAAAAATTTTGAGGACAATCCAGCCCCAAATAAATTTTTTTAACTTTCTTATCTATGCAATGACACTTATTTTATGTATAACTAGCCGTCACCCACCTGTTTTGCTGGGTATTTCATAATGTTGTATGAATATATACTGTCTATACATATATATGTATGAATTATTGATATCTAAATCCTAGCATTAACTGTTTGATTGTATTAAAAAATCATTATAACTCTAACCTCTTGATTAAAAAAAGGACAGGACTTCTAAATAATATCTAAAACTGAAGTCGAATTATCTTTTACATTACCGTAACCCCTCCCCATCTCCACCACCAAGTCGATTTTTGCAAAACCCATTTTTAGTGGATCTCTAATAAAAAAAATAAACATGTTTGCTAAATTTTAAAGTCAAACCTAATATGTCAAAAATGAAATTTTTATTTATTAATACACTCCGTAACCCCCTTTGCGAGTTGATTTCTGTTTTTACCTTAGTACGTCTATTAGTATTAAAACAAATATAATTATCTATAATGCCTCTTAAACACCCGTAATGGCACATGGGAGTCAATTTTCGTAAAAATTATTTTGTAGTCGATCTCTACCTCATGAAAGGAACCGGCTTACTAAATTTCAAGACTGCACGTCTAGTAGTGTAAAAATGGAAATAAATATCTGTAACACCCCTCAAGCCCTGTAGTATAGGGAGGGGGGGGGGCACTTGGCGCAGTCCTTTTTTGAGGGGACTAAAAGTGGTTGCCAAGGTACTTCTTTCGGAATTATTTATTTTAGAATGAATTCGATATCTCACCATGACACTTAGATAAAAATCGCCAAATCCAAAGCGGACAAACAGAACAATGAACATTTTTACAGTAAAAATAAATGAGTAAAATAAGAGATTTTTTAAAATTAAGTTCTAAAATAACATCAAAATAAGGAATGTACACAATGCATTTCATTCAAAAGGATTTATATATTCAAATCAAATATTTATCAATATATAAAAAAAACCCATAAGGCAAACTGTGAAATATTGTGTTAAAGAAAAATTAAAAGATTGATAAATATTAGGATTTAATATATCAACAATCAGCAACACGAAAAAATATACATAGAAATGATAACAATTTCTGTTTAACACTTTAACTGAAATACTTTATTAAACCACATTAAAATGAGGGGAAAAAATACAAATGATAATATTGATATGTACAAAATACATACATAAGACTCATATTATTCATCTTTTTCTTCATTTATGACTGAAAGACAATGAAGAACAAAATCGGAGAAAATTGGTTCATTCATATTTTCTTTTATGAACTGATCAGGATTCGTTGAAGAATTTAGCTCTGTTAGTAATTGTCTTAAATGTGGATTTTCTAGGTCTCGCCGAACATCGAAATCGTAACCTAAATGAGAAGTCAAATGAAAAACACATTAACTTAAATATTTAAAATAGATATTCATCATCATTCTAGAATACCATGTTATATAAATTTTGCAACAATTTGTAAGATAATTTTATTTACATCATTTTTCAAATTTATCACAAACAAATTTCAAAAGCAAAATGTATATTTTAATTTTTCTTAAATATAATTATTTTTATAATTATTTTAAACTAGTAAGTTTGTTCTTGTTAACACAATGCAGAACTACGATGTAACATATTGTATTAAAGAATTATAAATGTAATAGTTTTGTAAATCAATTTATATTTTATCAAACTACTTCTAAATTGCATTTCTCTTATTTTCAAAAATAATTGGTATGATTTGAAAATCAATGTTATTCTGGCCTTTATTATCAAGTACAATTTGTAAGTTAGGCTGTGGTATATTTGTTTAATTTCAATAATTTGTTTAATATATTAGTTCTAACAGGAAGAACAATACAAAAATAACAATACCATGATATTGAAAATGCTTAACTTGACATAGCTGCCTAGTATAATAAACAGCAAAGAATAAAAACATTTTATGTTTATTGTAAATAATATCAAGATACTTTTAATACTCAGAAATACTGATAACGCTTAATTTTGAAAAGTTATATAAAAAAAAATATTTAAAAGTTTTAACTGAAAATAAATTTATACACATTTTTCAAATTTAACTTTTTCAAAAACAGACGCATTTTTCTCTAATAATTATTATTTCAGAATAATATTTTTTTTTTCATTTTACCAGATGAAAGTGGATGTTCTAAAATTAGTAAACCAAGATTTTGTTTACGGTATTGCTAACCAACTCTTTTTCAAAACAGCCAAAAAAATAAGTAAACATATTTTTTTTAAAAAAATTCTTGAAATGCGTCTTTTCTTTTAATCACAGAAGAACTTTTTATTATAATATAATTCTGATTTAAAAAAATTGATTAATTTTTGAAAATTAGGAAACAATTTTAAACAAGACTTATGTGTGATGTTTACTAAATGTTGCTGATGTTTACTACATTTTAATCAAGACAGTTTTCAATTTGAAACATTTTCCCAACATCATAATATACAAACATAATATTCATTTTTAATAAAACCAAGCAAAAATCATTTACTATAATCAATAAAGTGACAATTTTTGGCTCCTATATGAATAACATTACGGTCTAAGTCGTCATAATTCTGAAATATGATCAAATGATAAAAAGGCTTTTGAGAAGGAATTTATTGACTTTTATAACATGCATTTAAAAATTACATAAGCAATTTATGCTTTTACTTTATTATATTTTATAAAAAAAAATACTGCATTTTGAAGCTGCAGGAAGGCTATTGGCAAGGGACCTAATAATTTTGAACCTTGGTCAAGTGACAAGGATGACACTTGAGCTGGCACCAAACTCTTTAAAACTGCCACACCATGCCAATGAGAAGACTTTAGGCCTCAATAGGTTCATGTGCATCAGCTCTACATGGCAGATTTTTGGTGGCACCAAGATCAAGCCCACAACTCACCAACGCCAATCATGAATTTGCAACCATGTGACTGCTTACTATAACTAAACTCAGTAGTGCAACAGCCCATGAGGTTTGTGACCATGACCTTGGGCACTGAGCAGATGTTCCAGCCAGGTGGTCAGTCTGACGGGAAACCCCCAGTGTTTAGTTCCTAAGCAAGCTTGGTACTCATTTATCGACCCATTGAAGGGATGAAAGGTTAAGTCAATTTTGCCCAGCCTGGGGTTAGAGCCTCGGACCTGTGGCGTAGGCTTACTGTAAATACTGAACAAAATATGAAAAGAAAATTGTTTACAATATGCAACAGAATTACTTCCACATAGGAAAATTTTTTATTATTATTCATAAAAGATCATTTATTACTTTTAATATATTAATGTACAATTTAAATATTACATCCACAAATTAAAATCCTTATAAGAGAGAATATTATTTTCTTAATATTAATCAGAGTTATGTTTCTTTTTTTTTAATATTTTATTGCATGCATACAGAGCTAAAAGAAAATATCAAAATCTAAATCAATCTAAACAACTTGGCATAAAACAATATAGTTTCAGTAAATCTAAATTATTACATTGCAGTTTTTCATTTTTCATACTTACCTAAAGTTTGAAGTTTTTCAGGATTTACAGTATCTTCAGTTTCATATTCATACACAACAGCTAGAAAGCAATTTTTAAGAAATCTTTAATTGTATTACTAACACAAATCTTAACCTAGCAGTTGATTCTTATCTAAAATTATAAACACTTAATCTGAAAAATACCAAGACAGTATTTTAATAGTATTTTTTATCATTTTTAAAATATAACCATGGGCATAGCTACCGCCGTATCAACGATACGGGGCCCCTACATATACAAGCAAAAAGAATTGTAGAATGTTAAGAGGCCCCCTAAAAAGGGCATCCAAGAAATTGATACAGGGCCCATGCAGGACTAGCTATGCCAGTGAATATAACAGCATATACAGTAAAATCTGGTGCATAATATGCACTTTTAAACACAAAAAAAGATTAAATTTATGGGTGTGCTTTATATACCAGGTATAAAAATGAGAGCTTTAAAAGTGTGTATGTGAACATAGAAAAAAAATTAGACCTACATGCATAGAAATACTATTTATTTAAAAGAATTGTGAACATTTAAAGGGTTGTAGAGTTCTAGAAATGTACCATTTTTTCCAAAGCTTGGAATAATTCTTTGAATAAATGACTTCAAAACATAAAAGCATTGCACATGTATGTTTCAGATTTCTACGTGAATAGGGGGGGAGATGCCATGTTACTCAGTGAATATACCTAAAAATTAAAAAAAGGCAGCTTGAAAGTAGGTGTGCATTATATGCTGGATTTTATGGTAAAATTTTTATTATTGCTGTAAAATAGCAAAATGTTTCTATTTTAAGCAATGTTTTCTGTTTTAAATCCTTAAAGCATATATTTTGGGATAAATAATACAATATAGGAATCAAATTAATGATAGGAGATACAAGCAATTTGTATCTCGCAACAGATCCAAACACATAAATTCAAAAATTTTTAAAGATCTTAAAAAAAATTTTTTTTTTTAATATTTGATGGCAGACAATACACATAAATTTAGTTATGTTACCTTCTACTTATTTAAAAAAAATTTGCTTACATAAATATATTATGTTCTAAAAGTATATCAACATAGAAAATAATACCTGCAGGCTTTACTTCAACAACTGGTTCAGGCTTTTTACAAGAATCTCCAGCTTTATGAGTCTTATAACATGCCACACTACAACTGAAATATAATAAATTAAAACAGTTACAAATAAACCATTCAAATCTAACATTACCACAACAAACCTAACGATTCTCAAATTCTGCAATATAAATTTTGATTCTTTTGTTCTAACCCTATGCATTTGGCAGATTTCACCAAATTATAGCAAATGTCCTTCCGATGGTATCAAATAGGAAACCCTAACTCAGTGGTCATAAAACTGTGTTCCACGAGGCATACCTAGGGATTGCATGAGTCACAATGAAAGAACGAAAGGAAAATTATAATTGTGTTTTCAAAATGGATTCTAGTTCTCTATGAAGTTTTATAGTTACAAGTACATCTAAAAAGCTCATCCCCTTAATTAAAAGTAAAAAAAAAAATTTTTTTATACATATTAAATTTATTTTGCAATACTTCTTAAACTTTTATTATAATATAATAAAAGAGTATTAAAACATTTTATCTTTATGTATACTACCTATTTGATTGTAAATATTCTATTGTTTAATATCCTGGGTTCCACGAAATAATTTTTTTTTACTCGTTAGTACAATGTCTTGCAAATATCTTAATACAATGTCTTTCTAATGAAAAATGCACCTTTTTTACATTTGTGAGAAAAAATGCCTATAAAGGAGAGGGAACAACTTGTCCACATATCAACAGATTTAATGTTAAAATCTAAATTCAAGCAAGAACAGCTCCTAAGAAACCTATCCTCCTATCAATTTTCAGCTCCTTCAAAATTGATACAAAATACACACCTATAAACATTACAAGCTGTCATTCAGAACAATGTATTTAAGTGAAAAATATTTCTCAACGTGTGTGACTACAAAAACAAATTTAAACATAGAATATGCAATGTGATTGCAGATAATCTCAATAGTCATAGACTTTGACAGTTTGTGTGAGGTCGCAGTAGCCTAGTGGTCAACGTAACGGACTCGTGGCTGGCGCATCATGAGTTCGAGCCCAGTATCACTGAAGACCTGCTGTGTAGGGAAGTGATGCACATTAAATCTGTCGAGAGCTCAAACGTCCTCCTGTTGGAGTGGTAGTTAGGAGAGGGGGGTTGCCAGCTAAGGTGTCATCCTTGTCACTTGACTATGGTTTAAAATTACAAGGTCCATCACCAAAAGCCCTCATGTAGCTGAACAGTGTGACGTTAATTTTCCCTCTCACTCACTTGACAGTTTGTGTGAAAAAATGCAACATATCCCAAGTACTAAATATAATGCATGGGTAGGTGTGATACTTGGATCACAAATTAAATAAATATTAAAATTGGATTTTTTAAAATTTTTTAATAATAAATACAACACTTTTTTTAATAGCCTTTACATAAAGTGCCTATAAGAGGTTGATCTACTTTAAATATTATTATAAAATATATTCTTCTAAGCATGCGTGTGTATAGAATGAGGTTCCATGAAAAAATCTTGTAGTTCTAGGGGTTTTGTGAATTAAAAAAAGTTTGTAAAGACCACTGCCTCAACTCATAAAATTTTAGGTGATTCATCTCAGACATAATTATTTTAGCAATAAATCCCTGACATCGCATTGATATTATTTAGAACCAAAATTTTGTTAAAGAAGAAGCTTCATTAATACAATAGATTACTTTGAAAAAAGCCAGATGTAGGCTACTGGAAATGGATTTTGCAATTTTAAATCATGATAAAAAAACAGACAACACTCATGCTGATACCCCACACTCCAAACTTCCATACCATATCAACATGAGAACTTTTGAAACTGACTGGCTGGGTGGTGTAGTTGGTTTGTCGCTGGCCTTGTATGTCTAAGGTTGCGGGTTCGACCCTGGCCCAATTTGGTGGATTTTCATGATGATGAAGAAAATTGACAGTGTCCATGCCATAAGATTATGTGGCATGTAAAAGATCCCTTGAGTGCCTGTTTGGCTTGGGTGCTCTCGGAAAAATTAAATTCCTTACAGTTTTGCATCATAAAAGCTCAGGTGCCTCCCTCTGGGGAAGAAACTGGGCATCAAAATTACTTGTGGTGATTGATATTCTACCTACATGGTGTTGCTCTAAAATGAGATACCAGCTCCCGGGGAATGTACTAGGTCAGCAATGGTAAAACACTAATCTGCAACCTTATTAGAAATAAAAAAAAAAATTGAAACTAGCTAGATTTAACATACATTATATCTTCTATCAACAAAAACACAGTTTACAAGTTGCAACCATGACCATTAAACTACTGCCACCCTCAATATAGTGAAAACTTGTGTGCAATGAGAGAGATATTTAGCATTTAATGAATTTTCAATTAGTGAATTTTTAAATATAACTTATAACATTGGAGGATAATTTTAGACAAATTTAAATTTGTTTCAAATTCTATTATGTTGAAATTTGAGCTATACAAGTTATAGATGTAATTTTATATTCTGAGCAGATTGTTAGTAAACTATAAGGGTATCTTGTTATAGTGGGGTAATAATGAGTTATATTTATATTTTCATCTCACAATTAAAATGCCAAATATTTAATTTACTCTAGATAGCATTTAATTCAACAAATCCTAAATTTTCCATCATGTTCCAAAACATGCTATGGTGAGAGGTAGTATAGTACAAGAATTCATAGTATTTAATAAAATCATGAAATTAGAAAAGTATGTTTGACTAATATGTTGGCTGAAACCTTAATAGGTTGTTTTTTTTAACAGATATGCTAACAAAGAAGTCATTTTTTTCTGTATATAATTAAACATCCAACTTGAAAGAATAAAACTATAAGAGAAAAAAAATTATTTCACCTTTAATGTTTTAAATTATTTTTAGTTTCGTAACTGAAAACCCTTAAGTGTTTGTATACAATGAAAAGGCATTTACAGATCTAACAAAAATTTATCTCAAACTAGCAACAAATTTGAAAGTTTACACTTTTTTAGTAGTCTTATATGTATGTGGTACAATTTGAAGCATATTTGTGAAACAAAGTCACAATCAGGGCAAAAATGTTTCTTTTCAGATACTTTTTCCATTTTCATATCTTTTCAAAAGAAAACTCTGTGCATCATCTATCTTTCTTATCTGTAGGATCAATTATTTATATAAAATGTCTTTACCATTCTGAGAATATTAGGCTCAAAAGCAAATTGTTCTCATCCGAAATTTATTCACAAGATATATTTTTCAATAATACAGTCAATGAGATCAAATTTAAACTGTTAGTTCTGTGTTTTTCCTTTTATACTGTAGACAACAGACAAGTTTCATATTTAGATCTATACGGTCAACTCCTTCCACTAGTATAATAATTCATAAATTTTAAGTTGACATTTAGTTTCAGAGCAGACTTAAATTTGTCCCATCTCGATGTTATGAATTATGTAAGATAGTGAAATAAGTCCATTTACTTAATCAATGTAACTTTTCTTCTCTGAAAATCTATATACAGTGAAAATCGCTTTACACGAAACTGAAGGGACTGAAATATTTTTTCATGTTAAAGGATATTGCAACAAGAAAAACCATATTTTTAACAAAATTAAGTTTATTAAATTTACATATATAATTAATAAAATTCAATGAAACAAAAATATTCCCAAGAGCTTAAAGAAATCTAATACAAAATTTTAAAATTTTTTGAAAAAACATTTATTGAGTTTTTGAAAAATAATCTGATATTTTTCTTTGCATTGTTTTTTTTTAGCATCAAGCTGTCAATAAATTGCTCAACACTGTCCATTTTGTTATTCATTTCACCATTGGAATGTGCATCTAAATAACTATGCATACTTTTCATGACATTTATTATTTTGGAAGATGTGGGAACATGAGCTACATTATTCACTTCATTTTCATCATCAAAATCTGTATCAATGATATTTTTTTTTTGGATTTGAACAAACTCTAAAATGTCTTTCAGACATAATTAGGAGAGTGTACATATAACATAACTGCAACTAATTTTTCCAATGACACAAAAGGACAGACCAATCCAAATGGTGTTTTCCTTGTATTGTTCATTCCCAGAGAGGAAATCTTTCTGTGTTAAGTAATTTTTGGTTTGTGTTAAGAGGAACAAAATGCACGAAAATTCATAGCAGTTTGTCGGGACTGTTGCATCATTTTGGGTTAACAAATATTTTGTCTTGAGTGTTCACATTAAATGTATTTCACTGTATACATAATTTCTCTTTCATTTCAAATTTTTCTGCCTTTCCTTAGTTCTTTCTTCTTTTTAGATCTAGTGTATCACATGTATTCCACATGAGACTAGCTATTCCAATTTTGATGAGGATAATTGTATATTATAAAACAGTATCTGTTGTGAAGCAAGAGCTACATCATTGGCCATATAACTTGTGATAGAATGTAAAGTTTAGAATACTCAGGTTTGAAATTATATCTTTTTTGTATATATCTAATATTAACTATATATATATATATGAATTTGTTTCTCGCAACATGAAGCATTTTGTTTCTAATCTAGCTCATTCAAATTATATAAATTCAATTCAATCTTAGTTATCCCTTAAATAATATAAGGCTCTCATCTATTATTGCATCCCACTCTGGTGTAATCATTTCATGAAGTTTCTTATTGCGATGATTCAAGACTAGCCATAATTTTACTAATTTTGAAAATTCCTAATTTTAAGAATCAAATACTGCATTATAGGAAAAATGCATGTACCAAGCAAAAGAATTAAACTACAATTATACCCATTTTATAGGGAAAATGTGTGTAAACTGATTGTCTTTTTCTCACACAAGTAATGATTCAATTTCAGGTCCCTTCATAACTGCTTTAAGTATATTCAGACTCACTCTTCCCCTAAATTTACACTTAAGGAACCAATCAACATTTCACAAAGTTGAGGAATATCACAAATGCCATGAGCTTGCAGCTTTTCTCCGTTTCAAAAGGGGGGGGGGCTAAAAAATGCAACAAAATAAATCACCAAATGCCAGCAAAAATGTATTAATTGTAGTTAACCTACCACACAGTTCATGAGCTTAAGTGCTTATGGCACACATGTAGAAGACAACTTTAGAAAAAACACCATATTTTGTGTTTAATTTGGCAAGAAAAAAGATTTAACCATCTCCACCCCCCATCCCGAAAAGGAAAAGTACCAGGTTGCATGTGCGCAGTAGGAATACTACAAACAAAATTAAACTAAAAACAAGGAACAGTAGGTTTTTCACATCAATTTTTAAAAAATTCTGACAGAACTCAAGTCTTTATCTAAGTTGAATTTAATACACAAATCATCTAAAGAATAATGATAAGATATTTGGAAGATTATTTCGATAAATATATCAGAATTCAGCTTATAAAAAAAATATATCTTGAACCGATTAAACAATCCAACCAAACATTCAATACATCTGTATTTAAAACCTATTCATAAATAAAAGGGGGAAAAATTGTAGGATATTAATAGACATTTATTCAATTCTTTTATCAGTATAATTTATCAAGAAATTTAAATACTTACTATCTTACTAGGCAAACAGGGCATTTATATTTTGATTCGTTTTCATTGCAAATTCCGCACTTAAAAATACGAACTACTTTAACATCTAAATCACTCTTGTCATCAGGTGCCATAATTATATGTATATCTCACAAAACAGAAATTAAAGAAAATTAATTATACATAAACAATATGTAAGTATACACGTGTGTACGCAAGATATATAAAGCAGCAAAACTTATTATACCCTATTGTTGACAGTAATTCAAGAACATGTGCATTTAACTTGTTGCCAGAATATAAACGTCTTACGGACTTGTGTATTCAGCAAGAAGTGGCTCATCAAAAAAAGTTGCTTATTGAGTAATTACAAGAAATTTAAGGAAAAATTTCTACAAATGTATAAAAGTAAAAAATTTACATGCGGAGAATTATATTTAATTTGAAAAAAAGTTTTTCAAACTTTCTCAAATCGTTCTACATCCATTGTCGTCGAATATAAAGACATGGTGCGCATAGCCCTGTCTGACTTTAATCTTGGCCAATACCAGAAATGAATTAATTTTCCCATTAGCTAAGAGAAATATTGAACTTATGGGTTAAAAAAATCTTGGGAAGAAAAGAGAAAAGCTTTAATTTAATGAGAAAAATCCTGTGTTAACTTTGAATGTTTGAAAAGTAACCAAGGTTGATAAAATATGCTGGGCAAGGCCTTACCTAGCCAATCCGGATGCGTGAGTTAGTGATTATTAACAACACCCTATTCAGCTACACGAGGATGTTAGGTGACGGACCTCGTAGCTTTGAATCATGGTCAAGTGACGAGGACGACATCTGTACTGGCACCCCTTTCCTAACTTCCACACCACACCAACAGGAGAAAGTTTGAGCATCGATAGGTTTTTCGTGCATCTCCTCCCTACATAGCGGGTCTTCTGCGGTACTGGGCTCGAACTCATGACAT
>BMAV01021515.1:0-16226 GCA_019973955.1 Trichonephila inaurata madagascariensis
ATTTCCCAACCATGGTCTTTATAACCGAAACCCCCAAAAAGTATTTTGAAAGATTCTGTGTTGAATAATAAGGTAAAGAAAAGAAAAAGCAAAAAAATTTGATCGATTTCGTCAATCTTTTTTTCTCTTTATATTTTTTTATCCTTTCTTCAAACTTTCTTTGTTGAAAACGACGAGTGGTTTCCCTGACTCTTTTCATCGCGTTCAATATTTTATTCATTAATGAACATTTGTTCCTTCAAAACTGGAAAGGTTATACCCCATCTATCGAATGGGGGATATTTCTTCAATGGTTGTAAAGGGGTTAAAAGTTATTTTCTTTTCTAGTTTTGATACAATTTTATAGCGTTTCGGCCAAAAAAAAAATTGTTATTGTGTAATTTATTTTTTCCATAATGCCAATGATATTGTTTTTCTGGCACAGAAAACAACATTAAATAAGATCAATATTTTTTTCAGAATATTTTTAAATGCTATTAAAAAAGATAATTACGGTATTCAATAGCACTGTATAATTTTAAGATCTATTTAATGTTTTGGGAAAAATGATTCTGATAAAGAATGGGTTTAAAAAATGAATAATATAATATTCAGTTTTAATTATAATATTCGTTGTTGACTTCTTTTTTTTATAAAAAAGTAGTAATTGATAACTTAAATAAGAAAACAGGTCATCTCATCGTTATCATCGTATTTATATCATCGTTGGTACCTAGTACTGTTGGGGACTTTTGGAGATTTCGGATTATATGGGTTTACAATAAAAATTTCATAAAAAAAACTGCTAAATGACTTAACCCGGGATTGGCAAACCCTTTTTGGATAAAATGCCTTTTTTTTCAAAAAGAAATGCTTAATAAGTTATAGACATGGCGTAAATAATTTTTACTTTTGATTAATGGGGAAAAAAATTTAAACAAAATACAACAACAAAAAATTTTTTACTCAAGAAAATAAATTTTGCTCGTATTAGTAAATGTTTTATTATACGTGCAATTATATTTAAGTAACAAGTATGATTTTTGTTGTTGCAGATTTATATATAAATGACAAATAAATTATATTAGGATTTTAAAACTACTTTAACAGATTGATGCTAATGGGGTTCGTCTCCCAAACGGTTTCCCAAACGGTTTTAATTTATTCATCACTGAAAAATACTCTAGGGGTAGATCGATTTTAAATATGACTTACTTCTTCAAACAGTTCAATTTATCTAGAAAGAGTTGAATGTTTTCAAAATTTCGTTATCAGGGTTTTTACCATTGCTTGTTAACTTTTTTGTTTCAAAATGTTTTGAATCCATATTGAACTAGCAGAACGCTAAGTTCATTTCAAAATTCTTAATTTTGAACAATCAAATTGGATTTGGATGAAAACTCACAATCAGGCTAGAGATATATATCATTTTTTTAAAAGGGCATCTAAAGACCATCTTACATTAAAAGGCCCTTGACAAAAAAACGGAAATCGAAAAAGATAAAAGCGCTCTCTTCTGGGAGGGATTGGGCGTGTCAAATGAAGGGCGACGTACTCATGTCGTACTGGTCGTATGATCGAGGTAAATAGTTCCTTCATAAAGATGAATTATATGCCTTTCTTTTTAAATTTCCATTATTTTTCTCGATTTTTGAAATAAACATTTTTTTTAATGCTATTCTTCCAAAATTTCGCTTGCTGACTCAACTTTCTGATGATTATGTTCTGACAGCTGTTATGATGAAGAAAATGACATCACTTTTTAGAATCTTCCCCTTTTCACGTTTAAGGGATGGCTTCTGTTCGTTCCCAGCATTTGAAAAACCCTCTCCCCCTCCCATTTCTACTTTTGTTTCAAAACTAAAGATAGAGAGCTTCTGCATTCTTCTAAGATTGGTGGGGTTCCAGTTTGACACACGGTCTGTGACAACGTTTATATGAAACCAACTGACCCCTCTTTTGTGCTCTCTTCCCCATCGCTCAAGTTTGTAGCGAAGGTTAAAAGACTCCAAGTTCAAAAAGGTCATGAATAGCTGTACTCTCAAGAGTGTCATTCTCGCTGTCTTGACGACTTGAGGGATGGCCAAACCAAATGACCTTGCAGAAAAATATTAAATCCTTCACCCGGGCTGCATGTAAGACCACATATATTTTACCATTAGATTTAAACCCCATTACAAACATTTATTGGGTTAAAATTTTCCATCGGAATGAATTATTATTGATTTTATTATTTTCATCTATACATGCATAGATAATTTAATAATAATGCAATGAATCAATGATCTTTTCACAAACTGTCGAGATCTAGGTCTATTTGAGATTGAAATGCAATCACATTATCATTATTCTGAGAGTTTAATTTTGTTTTGTATCCACTCACATTTAGAAAATATCTTCTTCCGCCAGCATAATTTTTCCGAATGACATTAAAATGTTTATAGCTGTGTGAGGGTGTACTGTGTATTTTACGTGAGAGAGTTTGTAATAAAAAATTTGAAACTGCTCTTGTTTAAATTTAGATTTCAACATCCAGATGGCCTTTGATACCCTTAAGTTCTTTCCTCTCCGTTTTACGTGTTTTTTCCACAAATAGGAAAAGGGTAAATTTTCCACAGCCAGAAAACTATTTAGGTTTGCTAGACATTGTGCTGACGAGAATAAAATTATCTCGATGGAACCCGAGCAGTAAAACAATGAATATTCTGAAATCTAATAGAAAGTATATATATACAAGATAAAAAATGTGTTTTAATATTCTTCATTTATATCATAATAAAAAATTAAAAGGTGTTGCAAAAATAAAGTTAAATTATTTGCAATTAGTCTATACAAATTATTTGCAGTCGCATTTCATATTTTGTGTCTAATTTGTTTTCACACCTTCGTTTTGTCTCCCCATACGTTGAAACACATTGTTCTGATTGGTATTAAAATTTTTAGAGCTGTGTGAATGTCTTGTGCATTCTGCATGTGTTTTATAACCTGAAACTAAGGAGCCATTTTACTTAATTTCAGATTTTAACGTCAAATCTGTTGATGTGCTCCAATAGTTGTTTCCTCTTCTTCATTGGCAAAATTTCTCATTTATCTTTATTATATTATAATAAAGGTTCAAACTAATTTTGATAGAAATAATGATAATAAACTGGAGGAATATAGTACCCTCTTCCCCCAACCTCTCGAGATGATTTGTGGCTAGATGGCTATTTAGGAGATTTACCATGCTGCAAAAGGCACTGTACTACAACTATCCAGGTCTTGACATTAAATTAAACCCAGGCCCTACGGTACAGCAGTCGGCGTCACTAACTTAACTATACCGCATAGGTGGCAGGTACACCTAAAAGCATCAAAGCCTAGGTTGCTGCGCAAAATTATGAGTACATTTACATATAATTCAGTAAATTGAAGAATTGTTTAATAAAATAAACATTTATATTTGTTGCGTTAGTTAGGTAATTATGAAAATTATAAAAGCAAAATTTTAGGTCAAATATTAAAAAAACAAATTGTATAATACATAAAAAGCCATTACTATATTAATTGAAATTGAACTAATATGCAGTTACTATCTATGTTTCTGAAAACTTGTTTTATACTTGTAAAATTATAAAATAAAGAAATGTTAAAACGTTTTTCTCCCTAATTTTCTGACAATATTGCAGTTAAATTATTCTTGTAAAACTTTTGGGGCAATTTTTTAGCATATTTGTTATATTGTATGCTATATATTACAACGAAAAATGTAAGGGAACTGAAAGAAAAAACCCTTTTCGAAAGGGATAGCTACTGATAAAAGTTTGGTAGCCCCTGATCTCAATAATACAAACAAACAAATAGCAAGACAAAGATACAAACAAAGATCCACCATGATATAGAGGGTTTGATAGATGTTAAATTTGTAGAGGGTCAGTCTTGTTGTTGGCGGGGTGGGGAAAACTCAGGTGACGTCCTCGTCATTTTATCCGTGATGAAGAATAAAATGTATGTGCATACAAAACGAATGCATTTACGTTTTTCCTTTTTCTCTTAGAAATTTTCTGCCCACTCCTCGCTAATCGCTAGAGGCTTCCTGATGATTTCTATGTTTATGTCATTAAAATTTTCTTTTGTCTTTCGCTTCTTGCCTTCTTCAAAGAAACTCAAATTTGCTATAGTACAAAAGCAAATAAAAACATCACGATTATTTTGAAATAGAGATGCGTCAAAGAAGAAAAGTGTAGAGTAGTTACATAAACTATAGTACAACAGAATGTGTTATTCGTATATTTAAATTATCAATACCAAAATCTTTAAGCATTTCGCAGTTAACAAATAATTTTTAACTAAAATTAACGGTCCAAAAAGAGGGAAGAAAAATCAGATTTCACGGATTTATTCCAGCCTCCTGAGACTCTTATCCAAACATTAAAATTATTGAACGATTTGTCTGTGCATTAAATATATATGAGGTGAGGGACGAGGACCCTGTTCCATGTGTCACTCCACAGTATGTAACAAAGTGTTTACGTAAAAATACTATTTTATTGGTTGATTAGGTATACACTTATATTACAGTATTTTAAAAAAAAAAGGCAGCTTTTAATAGCTTGGCAAAATTTTGAAAATTTTAAGGGTACCAGCACATTATATACTTTCAAAAAATTAATTTTTCAAATGTAGATTTTTTTTTAACATTGCATTTATTGAAGATATGAAACTTTTTATGAAGTTATAACTAAAACAGAACAAAAAATAAAAAACATATAAAACAAAAATTCTTTTTTATGATTTAATTACATATTTTCATGATGCAAAGTATTTACATATATATTTACATTACCTAATTAGCAGTAGTTCATTGCGTTAATTTATATAATCCAGCAAAAAGACGTATTTACAAGGTTTTTGCTTTTCCTGTTTTCCTGAGCTTCCAGAATCGAAGCCGGGTCACGTATCGGCATCGATCTAGGATATCTTGGATCCGTAAAGTTCTGGCAATAAACAATTAAAATAAAAAGGTTCAACTTTTTAAACATTTTATCTCATAAAAATCATCATCCTTGAATATATTTTTTCTATTTTACACCCTTTTTTATCTACATTACAAAAAGCAATATTCCTTTTCCTGTTACTTATAGTGATGTCCCTGTACTTGGTAAAGTAATCGTGATTTTTTATTTATTTGTGCATCCTTGAAATCTCATTTACAGAAAAAAGAAATTTTTGTAAGCTTATTGCTTCATCAGGGTTATGTCTTGGCAAGAAGCGGGACATTTAACTCCACAATACCATTGTCCAGCTAAACCATCAAATTGTGGCAGCTAAATATGGAAATTTTGGATGTATGAAAAGTCCGCAGGGACAATTTTCAAACCAAAAGAGTTTTCTAAGCTTTTCAACACTTACTCCCTTTGTGGCTCTCCCCATATTCCATTGCTGAGGACCGGAAATGCGATTAAAGCTTTTTTTGAATTATTCCTTCACAACTCGTGTAGGAAAGTTTTTTATAAATTACGCCGAAATCAAGCTGTCACTCGCTTTCGACGTTCTTCATGAAAGACTAATTCTTTGGTTTATAGTTTTCTTTTCATTATCTTTCATTTCCTCAGTCTGATGGGCGAAAGGTGGAAAAGAAGCCATTCTTTTGGGAAAAGTGTTCTCGAAAAGATCTGGTTTTTCAGCACTAACACCATAATTTTTGTTGGATTTTTTGTCAAGGTAGTTTACTCACCGACATGTTAAGTCTTCCCTCTTTCACGCCTCAGTACGTCGTTTTTCCCTTTTTCTTTCGACTGATTTCACAAAATGTCCAGGACTAGTGTTATACATATTTTTATGCACACTAGATATTAAAGATCTGGAATTATGTGAAATCACAGCTCCACTACATCGAGCAAGATAACTTCTTCGTAAACAAAAATTTATTCTCTTTTTCAATAAGTACACCCACGAATGGAGTTAAATTGCTCCAACACGGTCTTGTTTGCTAAGCCAACGGCTACTTGCTGTTATCAGCCAACTTGCTCTGTATGCATTACTTTGTAAAATGGTCAGATTCTAATAAATCTGGAATCAGTTTTCGTTTTTGTCATCGTCACCACGAAACAATCCAGACATTTGGTGTGATCGCCAAATATATGGTATGGAGCATTTAAAATTTGTTTTGGAGGGATGGGTAGCTATTAAGATTTTTATTTTTTGCAATAAGCGCAATTACTAAGACAACGAATTTTCTCAAACGAAGAATATTTTTCCTAAACTTGTTTTCTTAAAACGATTGGTCCTGCTTTGCTGTCTTTTACTATATCTTTTAATTTTAGGCAAAAATTTCTAAATAAGTGGATTACACACGCCTGTTTTCTACCTGCAGTTGCATCGTAGGCCTCGAATCTAATATTGTCTTGTATACATTTACTATTTCCATCTCCAATAATTTTAAGTATATTTTACTCCCATACATTGCAACACTATTCATAAAATCCTTCTTGAATAATGTTTGCTTCCATGTATGAGGAGCTACCGTGCTGCCAATTTTTGCTACAGTATGTCTATCGGCTGTTTGTTTGCAGCTGCTGCTTTAGAACAGACCATACAGTATCTGTTTCTGACACCCATGTACATAACTTTTTTTGTACGAAATCCCACTATTGCAGCCTGAAATCATAAAAGAAAAATTTGATGAGCAACAAAAATTTTTCAAACATATGAGTTAGATAAAGGGAAACGAATGAAACAAGCAAGATATTCTTTAAAGTTAACTATCCATACTGTAGCATTATTCATTTTGAACTGCGAACTAAATAGTTATTTAGACAATTATGCCAAAATTGTCAACATTGCTTAACATATAATCTAATATGCAATCTGAAGGCAATTAAATTTTAAACATCAAGATGACTGCGTAGAAATCAAAGCATTAAAAATTATAAATGACGCAATACACTTAATCACTTAAAATAAATAAACAAAACTTACCGCTCCAGACAAAGATGAATAATTGTTCCTATATGATCGTTTGGCCCAGCAACCATCCACAACAACTGTCAACATAGGAAATCCATCTGGCCCTACTTCGCCAGCCTGAACTGCTAATTGTTTTCTCTTCCATAGCTGCACGATACATTTCTTTTTTTTTCAGCAACTTTCTCCCCAAGCTGTAGCAATAATTATGTTTCATTTCTACGGTCCGTTTCAAGCTTAGTGGAGAAATATCTAACGTGGATAAAAGTTCTTCCAAATTTGCAATACCTCCACCAATTTTCATAACACCAGACACAACGGCAGTATTTACCGGCATTTTTTCGTTATCCGGATCTTCAGTCCAAACCATTTCTTGAAAGTGGCACATTTCATTCTTATGCCAGAATTCAAGCCTTTCCTCACTTCGGACAATATTTTCATATTTGAAATGAACATTCAAAAGGACTGGGATTGTTCATAACTTGAATTTGGCTCATGATATATGAAATATTCACAATTCTTCCATTTAATAAATGTGGTTCTAATGAAATCATAGATTTGAGGCATGTTTTTTGAATTGGTATTTGTACCTGAGGGTGCATTCTTTATAGCATTCGCTTAAGGTTTCGTTCTAAGAAAAAGAAGAAAAAACATTGATGAGCTAAGCATTACGATCTTGAATTAGATATGAAACACAAAAATAAACAGAAGTGCAAAAATATATATACTGCTTTTCTAAAGAGAAATAAGAAACAATTATTCATACGAATAGTTTTAAATTGAATTTCTCAGTGAAGGAAACAGAAATGAAATAAAAGATATCAGTAGCAATAGTAAATAAATTGATTATTTATATGTCTTAAGAGAGAAAAATGTTGGTAAAAATATTTCTTAAATTATGAAAACTTTTTGGTTTTATTTTTAATCAATTTCATGTAAATCAGTGGTATTTCATCTTGGGGAAATTTGAAATAATAAATTCATGAAAGGGGTGAAGTATCCAATATTGCTGACATTAAAGAATGACAAATTTCCAAATTACAAATCAGAGATTCCTGGTAACACGTTTTAAACGGAAGTAAATTAAAACAGAAAAAGAAATACTCACTTTCTCTCAGTTCGATAAATTCTGCCCTGTATTCTTTTTCGTTTAGCCGAAGATATAATTTTTTTTTGGAGCTGTAACGGTAATCCATTTAATTTAATAACAAATAAAACTGTGCAAATAAGTTTTTAAAAGTTGATATTCAGGTATCTGAAACTTGGCAAAACACGATTCTCAATTTTGGAGGTTGTAAGAAAGAATGTGAAACTCATTCACTTTATCCTGAAGATTCAAGAGGTATTTAATAAATATTAATTGTTCATTTAGTGATTAACAAAATATAATTTGTCTAGTATATAAAAAAATTAAGAAAAATAGAATAAAAATACAGAGAGAACAACTTATTTTTAGAACTTGTATTAGTAATTTTCAATTGCAAACTCAAAGAATGGACTACTTCCAAGAATGGCGCAAATGTAAATAGTTTCTTGGAATACCCTATATAGTTCTTAGAAAACTAGCCCCATTTGGAAAAGAAAAAAAAACCTGTTACACAATCCCCATGGAAGAGTCATGAGTATTCATCAATGGGAAACCTGCGGGAAATTTCATCCTTCCTCAGAAGAAGGGTCTAATTCTAAAGTTTACTTTCCCCTCTTACCTAATGTGCAATGTTGACTTAATAATTACTCGCAAAAATATAATTAATTTAAAAATTTTAAAGTAGGCGCGTTTTGAAAAAGAGCATAAAAAAAATTTTCCCTGTTTTTACTTTTTTATCCGATAATTTAAAATATTTTTATGATCGTTGAATGCACTAGATATGATTTTCAGATCTTTAATAATATTTAAAATACTTAGAAATTTTTAAAAAATCAAGGAAATAATGGAAAAATTTATTTTTCATATATATATGATGCGTTTATTCCGTACAATTACAAGCAATTTCCTAGATGTAAATAAAGGGAGAAAGAAACTCCATGGGATTAACATTGTTACGCTCGGGCTTTCGTGGTGGCGTATCAACGGGGAGACCTTAAGAGCACGTTTCTGCCTTCTGCTTCCAGCCCGGAACCCACAAAACTGGTCCTCGCGTATGTCCTTTTCTAGAGGAGTCCTTCCGGAACATACATTCAGGGGAAGAGCGTACGGGGCAGCCCTTCCCAAAATCTCAGGCAGTACGCCATCCGCTCTCCGACTACGACATCATGTGTTGTCATAAGCTGTTGGTGGAGCCAAGTTCAGATTTATCCATCGAATGTCTCATCCAGAATTTACATAATAAACTTTTGATAATTCTTTGAACTGAAAAAATCTCGCTGAAAATTCCTTAAATGAAGAATCAATTTGGGAAATAAAATCGGCAACTGTTTTGCTAATTGTTTCTCGTGTACATCTTAATCTTTGAAATAGTTTTTAAGTTTGGGGTTCCTTGCAATAATATAGTCTCTAAATCAAAAGCCACAAACGGTTTTGATCGGTGGCGTGCCAAATCATTGTGCCGTGTGCCATAAATGGCACGCGTGCCAATGGTTAACCATCTCTCACTCTAACATTGTACGGTGGTGTGGTCGCAAAAAATATACTATGTCTATAAGCCAGAATGTTTGTCAAATAAAAATATCTCAACGTCTCAAATCACAAAGCTATGCTTCTTGCACACATAGAATATTAATTTCACTGCGACAATATATCTAATGAAATAAAAAAAAATATATGATTTTTGTTTCGGTAAAGAAATAAGTTAATATTTTATTATTGAAATATTCGATAGCATTAAATTGTTTTGTATTTGTTCGACACCTATTTATTACAGAATCTAAAAAGGAAAAACTGGACTAAAAAGGATCTTCATTATAACCGGAATTTATATTCATTTAAAAATATCAATAATTTTCGTTATAGTTTTAAAAATCATTTAAGTAATATAAGTGAACTTTTAAAACTGGAATTGTATATAAATTTATAGATATCTTATACGTTTCTCCCCATTTACTAGAAAAAAGGAAAAAAAATACAATACAATATCAGAAGATAAGAAACTGCATTTCTCACGGACTACCTCGCGAGATTTCTCTTTTTAGGTTATAACACGCGTTTTTGTGATATTATTGTAGGTTTTTATTGCCACTTTCTTCCAGTGAAACTGCGATGCTTTAATTGGAATGTGTGATTATATAAAGTGAAATGAAGGAAATAAAAAAAGTAACAGTATAAATAACTGGCGGTGCAAGGGCTAAAACTGATATAACCACTATGTCACTTTATATCACATATAACAAATAATTAACCAAGATGACAGGTTGCGATATCACGGGGCTTGTAACTCATTATAATGTTTCTTTTAGATTAAGTTTATAAACTTTAAAAAAAATTACAATATAGCAACGTCTCGAAGGGTTTTTTTCATTGCAGTTATGCTCTAAGTTCTTCACGTTCTAGTGATTTATTGACTATTTTGTTCTGTGCTTCTTAGTATCATTAAGTTGTTTTCGTGCATTGATCTTATCACCATAAATAAATTGGATTAGCAAAAATGAACTTAATTATATTTGTAAATATGATTTGTTACTGTTGAAACACCCTTCTACGTCCGGGTTCCATTAGAGATATTTCTAAGCAGAGAATCTTCAGAGTTTTTAACCCATCTATAAGATTGTTTTATAGAAGGTCATTTTGCACTTTATGGAAACGATTTTGATAGTTAATTTTCATCAATAAATGTTGTATTTTTTTGTGGAAATTTGCTTTTATCTAAAGTCATTAGACTTCTCAATAGATCTAGCTCGAATGTTTCATGAAGTAATCTTTTTTTTCTGAGTACTGTCGTACAGAATTTTTACTCAAACTCCGTTCAGTATTCTTGGACGCCATTTTTCCCTGGGTTCATTTTAATAAACCAAAAGTACAAAATTCAATTACAAGAAAAGAGTAAGGGTGCTTTCCGCGTACACTTGCTAGAAGAAGTCTGTATTCACATACTAATGCTTACATGAACAACAGGGGGGAAAAATTTTAAAAATGGAATTTGAAAAAAGAAATTTAAAACTATACTTTATTTAGTTCATTTTAAGTATTCCAGAGTAATAAAGAAGTAAATTTGATTTATTATAGCTTTTAAATAAAGCCAGGTTTGTAGCGATACTAACAAAAATCAAATTAGAAAAAGTCTGCGTTCACTGTTTTAAGTAAGTAACTATAACAAATTAATTTAAAATGGGATAGCATTGAATTTAGCTGTTTGGTTAATCTCGTCTTTTCAGAAACTTCTGAAGTTGTTTCGACTTTGAACTAACAAATCTTGTGGTTTCTTCAGAAGAGCTTATCTTCTTCCATAGGACCTTAAGAACACTCTTCAACATATTCTTGCTAGATATATTGTGTTGACGAATTCTACCACTCCAAGAATTCCTCATAGGTATTCTATCAGTTCATATCAGAGGTCTGAAGGGGCATGAGCAGTTAATTTGGGAGATTATACAAGAGCCAATGCTACAATCTCAGCGGTGTTCTTAGGATTATTGTCATGTTGGGAAAAACAGTGATCCTAAACCGAGTTTGATTGCTCATTCATTTGGTGTTTTTAGGTCATCACAAGGTAATAATATTTGTTCTTGATTCGATATACTCCAACTTGTAAACACCATTGCTCATAATACACCCCCACATCATGTTCGACCACCACCACGCTTTACCGTTACTATACTAAATACTCTTTTTGAAGCGCTGTGAAACGTTTTCCATATACAACACGACCGTTTATACCAAGATGCAAAATTTGCTTTCATCAGAGAATACCACATTCCTCAGAATACAGGAGGTTTATATGTATAGATTAAATTTTTAATTTTAATTAAACCCTGTAAAAATTTTATTCATCGGATAATCCCCTGAAATTTGAGTTTGCGACACCACAAAAAATCATTCTCCAACTCATGGTCTTTATAACGATAACCCTGTAAAATATATTTTGAAAGATTCTTGTGTAATAATATAGTCAAGGGAAACGGAAAACATCAAAAATAATTGATCGATTTCGAATCAATCATTTTTCTCTTCTTTATAACTTTTTACCCTTTTTCTTCCAAACTTTCTTTGTTGAAAACGACAAGTGGCTTCACGGGACTCTTTTCATCGATACGATTCAATGATTTTATTCATTAATCGAACATTGTTCCGTTCTAAAACTGAGAAGGTTACTCAGCGCCATCTATCGAATGGAGGAGAACTTCTTCAGTGGATTGTAGTGCGTTAAAGTTATTTCTTTCTAGTTTTGATACAATTTTTATAGCGTTTCGTGCTTTCTAGAATAAAATTGTTGACTTTAATGTTGTATTTTTCCACTTCAATGCCAATGATATTGTTCTTTCTGGCTTTACAGAGAACAACATTAAATAAGATCAATATTTACTTTCAGAATTTATTTGTATGCTATTAATAAAGATAATTACGATAGTATCAATAGCACTGTATAATTTTAAGATGCTTTTTAATGTGTTGGAAAAATGAGTCTGATAATTAGAATCGATTAAAAGGGATAATATAATATTCAGTTTTTAATTATAATATTCGTTACTGACTCTCTCTTTTGTATAACAAGTGTAGTAATTGATAACTTAAATGAGAATAACACCCGGAGTGGATTATATCATCGTTGTATGTCACACCAATATCTGCTATGCGCACTTTTTGGAGATTTCAACGATTATGACTAGTTTACTCATCAAATATCCGTTGGAAAAAACTGCTAAGTGACTCTAAGCCAGGGGTGGAGAATCTTTATGGATCAACGTGCCATTTTTTTTCTAAAGAAATGCTTAATAAGTTATAGACATGCCGTCAAATAATTTTGACTTGTGATTATTGGGAAAATAATGAAGCAAAATACTAACAACAAAAAACTCTTTTTTTACTACGAGAAAATACTTTTTGCACAGTATAATAATAAACGTTTTAGTTATACGTGCAATTAAGTTTAAGTAACATTAGTATGATTTCTGTTGTTGCAGATTATATATATATAAATGACAAATAAATTATATTAGGATTGTAAGATGATACTTTAACAGATTGCATGCTGAATGGGATTCGTCTACCAAACGGTTTCTAAACGAGTATTTAATGTTATTTATCTCTGAAAATAATGACTCGTAGACATAGATCGATGGTTAAAATGGCTTGAGCTTGCTTCTTCAAACACTTCAATGTATCTAGAATAGAGTTGAATGTTTCTAGAATTTCGTTATCGGCGTTTTTACCTACATTGCTTGTTAACTTTTATGTTTCAAAACGTTTTTGAATCCATATTGAGCTAGACTAGCAATCGCTAAGTTGCATTTCAAAAATTCTTCAATTTCGAACCAATCAAATGTAGCGTATTGAGTATGAAAACTCACAGTCAGGCTATAGATATATATACATTTATTTACAAGGTCATTTAAAAGACCATCTTACATACAGAGCACGTTTCTGCCTTCTGCTTCCAGCCGGAACCCTACAAAACTGGTCTCGCGTATGTCCTTTCTTAGAGGAGTCTATTCGGACGTTAAGGAAAGGCATTTAGGGCAGCCCTTTCCCCACAATCTCAGGCAGTACACCATCCGCTCTCCGACTACGGCATCATGTGTTGTCATAATAATAATCGTTACACAAATTGGGGCAAGTTCAATTTATCAAATGATGTCTCATCAGGGTACATAATAAACTTGATAATTCTTTGAACTGAAAAAATCTCCCTGAAAATTCCTTAAATGAAGAATCAATTTGGGAAATAAAATCTCCAATAACTATATTTCTTTAAATTGTTTCTCGTGTACATCTTAATCTTTGAAATAGTTTTTCCAAGTTTGGGGTTCCTTGTAATAATATAGTCTCTAAATCAAAAAACTAACGGTTTTGATCGGTGGCGTTTCCAAAATATTGTGCCGTGGGCCCTAAATGGCACGCGTGCCAATGGTTAGCCATTTTGCTCTAAGCATTGTACGGTGAATTGTGGTCGCAAAAAGTATGCTATGTCTATAAGCCAGAATGTTGTCAAAAAAAAATATCTCAACGTCTCAAATCAAAAAATATGCTTTTTGCACAATAGAAATATTAATTTCACTGCGAAATATATCTAATGAAAAAAAAAAAAATTATGATTTTGTTTCAGTAAAAGAAATAAGTTAATATTTTATTATTGAAATATTCAATGGCATTAAATTGTTTTTGTATTTGTTCGACACCTATTTATTACAGAATCTAAAAAAGAAAAACCGGACTAAAAGGGTTTAGTCTTATTCTCAATAAAGTTATATTCATTTAAAAATATTATCAATAATTTCATTATATTTTTAAAATATTTTGTAATATAAGTGAACTTTAAAGTGAATTGCATGATAAATTCATAATAAATCTTATACGTTTCTCCCCATTGACTATAAAAAAGGAGAAAAAAAAAACAAAAACAATACAATATCAGAAGATAAGAAACTACGTTTCTCACGGACTACCTCGCGATATTTCTCTTTTTAAATTATAACACGGTTTTTTGTGATATTTTTGTCGGTTTTGTGATTGCCACACTTTCTTCCAGTGAAACTGCGATGATTTAATTGGAATGTGTGATTATATAAAGTGAACTAAAATAAAAAAGTAACAGTATACGGGCGTAAATAACTGGCAGTGCAAGGCTAAAAACTAATAACCTATGTCACTTTATATCACATATAACCAAACAATTAACCAAGATGACAGGTTGCGATATCACGGGGCTTGTATCAACTCATTATAAGGGTTTTTTTAGATTAAGTTTATAAACTTAAAAAAAATTACAATACAGCGTCTCAAGTGTTTTTCATTGCAGTTGAATTCTCCTAGTGCTTCACGTTCTAGTGATTTATTGACTATTTTGTTCTGTGCTTCTTAATTATCATTAAGTTGTTTTCGTGCATTGATCTTATCACCATAAATAAATTGGATTAGCAAAATGAACTTAATTATATTTGTAAATATGATTTGTTACTGTTGAAACACCCTTCTACGTCGGGTTCCATTAGAGATATTTCCTAAGCAGAGAATCTTCAGAGTTTTTAACCCATCTATAAGGTGTTTTATAGAAGGTCATTTGCACTTTATGAAAACGATTTTGATAGTTAATTTTCATCAATAAATATTGTATTTTTTTGTGGAAATTTGCTTTTATCTAAAAGTCATTAGACTTCTCAATAGATCTAGCTCGAATGTTTCATGAAAGTAAACTTTTTCTGAGTACTGTCATGCAAATTTTACTCCAAACTCCGTTCAGTATTCTTGGACGCCATTTTCCTAAGGTTCATTTTAATAAACCAAAAGTACAAAATTCAATTGCAAAAGAGTAGGGTGCTTTCACACGTACACTTGCTAGAAAAAGTCTGCATTCACGTACTATTGCTTACATGAACAACAGGAAAAAAAATTTTAAAAACTGGAATTTGAAAAAGAAATTTAAAAAACTATATTTTATTTAGTTCATTTTAAGTATTCAGAGTAATAAAAGTAAATTTGATTTGCTATTATAGCTTTTAAAATAAAGCCAGGTTTGTAGCGATACTAACAAAAATCAAATTGAAAAAGTCTGCGTTCACTGTTTTAGTAGTAACTATAACAATTATTTAAAATGGGATAACGAGCTATTTAGTAGCTGTTTGGTTAATCTCGTCTTTTCAGAAACTTCTGAAGTTGTTTCGGCTTTGAACTAACAAATCTTGTGGTTTCTTCAGAGATGATCTTCTTCCATAGGACCTTAAGAACACTCTTCAGCATATTCTTGCTAGATATATTGTGTTGACGAGTCCTACACTCCAGAAATTCTCATAGGTATTCTATCAGTTCATATCAGAGGTCTGAAGGGGCATGAGCAGTTAATTTGGGAGATTATACAAGAGCCAATGCTTCACAATTTCAGCGGTGTTCTTAGGATTATTGTCATGTTGGAAAAACGTGATCTAAACCGAGTTTGATTGCTCATTCATTTGAATTGTTTTTTAGGTCATCAAGGTAATAATATTTGTTCTTGATTCGAAATACTCCAACTTGTAAACACCATTGCTCGCCATACACCCCCACATCATGTTCGACCACCACCACGCTTTACCGTTACTATACTAAATGCTCTTTTTGAAGCGCTGTGAAACGTTTTCTCCATACCATTTTACGACCGTTTATGCCAAAGATGCAAAATTTGCTTTCATCAGAGAATACCACATTCCTCCAGAATACAGGAGGTTATATGTAAATT
>BMAV01021516.1:298-21210 GCA_019973955.1 Trichonephila inaurata madagascariensis
CTCCAAAAATTTTTTTTTATCATGACATTTTAGAGAACAATTTTTGAATTCAAGTTTGAATAATACACTAAAAACAACAAAAAATTTCAAGCAAACTTTTGAAGCTCATAAACCAATGTTTCAATATAACACATTGCAAATATTAACCAGCAGCACAGTGGAGTTGTAACGGTAGCATGCGAAAACTTACTGGAAAATTTTGAGTACATAATAATAATTTTCTACAATTTTATTGAAATGGGGACAGACATAAAGCTCAAAATTTGGATCAAAATATGTTAGTGAATAAATGTTTTCTGCAATGAACATAATAAAATAAATATTACTCAAACCTTGCTGATGTGCACCTATAATAACCTAATTTTGTAGGCATCTGCAAGAGCTAATTCTAATACAGATGAGTTGGTAAAAAAAAGTAGTATTTCAAAAGCCACATTAAGTACACTGAGCCTTTAATGATTATTTTGAATTAAATGTTTCAAGTAACTCATTTTCATTTTATACCTAATCTAACTATTTGAACGTAAAAAGTTTATTAAGCCTTTATCCATCGCATTATGATTTACTAGTTTTTTCATGCAATGTTTTTTTTAAATAACTTCATTGAAAATTAAGGGATATAAGTAAACAAAATACTCAACTTTGGGAAATTTAATCCATTAGAGCTAATTAATTAATTAAAGATATTCAACTGTAAAATTAATTATACACACTGTTCACTTAAAATAAACAGTCAAATCACATTTTCTAAGGTCTTCATTAACATACAAAAAAAAAATAATAAGACACTTATCTTTTAACATTAACTATTTTTCGGAACAAAAATGACAATCTTCGCAATCCGCTGAAAACGCCGTCAGCAGAAAACGCAATTTCTACTATAAAACTATTCACCTACCCCACTAAAATACTCATTATAGAACCCGTTCTGCCATATATCTTAGAAGAGTGGATTTCAAAGAATATTCCTGCTAAGTATCGTCAGAGTATTCATAAAAATGGTTATTCTATGTAATTTTAAAGTGAGTGGTACTTATAAGGACAGCTGGTAGATAAAGAGTTAACAATAAAACCTAAATTTGCACTTTCGTCTTAATTATTATATTTCTACTACATATAAAATTGCATAAAAAAACTGTGCTATTTGCGCAAAAATCCCATAATAAGCCTATAAGTAACATTTCTTTACTTTTTCATATTTGTTTGTTGGAAAAGTTAGAAGTGGCATGCGTAATTATTTTTTATCAAATAGAGGCATTCTTCTCAAAAAGGTTGGCCACTCCTGATCTAATGAAATATATGTTCAGGTACAGAATTGTAAAAAGGCCCCCTTAAATAGGACATTTTGCAGAATCAGTAACCACAAAGCGAAATAATTTATATCATTACTGCCATTAGATACTGCTGCAAAAGAACCATGTTTCATGCACTTAATCATACGTCCTTTTTAATTAGAAACTAGTTCACTAATCACAACAGATGTTTCAGTCCTTGCACATCCATACTGCTAAGTAAAATCAAACTATGAAAACATTTTTTGACTGAATATTATCCATAAAAAAAAATCTACTTTTGAGCAATTGCTACTTGATTTATCATTTGCAAGGAGTTTTGGAATTTTCAGGGTGATGTTATATTGGCAACTGTGACCTTGCCACAAAATGCATATCCCCTGCCCCTTTTGGGATGCATCAATACAATCAAATTTTTTTTTCTAACAATTTTAATGTTTGAAAGCATACTATTTTGTCTCTGACATCACAGGAATAATAAATAATAACAAATCATTTGGTAGTAAAAAGGCATGGAAGACTTATAAAATACAAACTTCTATGAAGCAAAAAATAAGTCGAAAACTTCAAACAATTGCTACTGAGAAAGAAAAAAAAAAGTAAAAATGTTTTGTTTAGGAAAATTGCGCATATGAATGAGTTATGGATCAACTTACAAAATAAAATATGCAGGAAGGATAAACTTCATGAAGCTTTATAAAGCTTAATGGCAACAGGTTCTACAGTTTTTGTTTACCCATTGTGAATATAAAATGATAAAGAGCAGCGGGAAAGGGAATAGTTGGTGGATGACTGAAATTTTGCAAAAACCAGTAAAAAATGAAAATATGCATAAAAGCGTATATTTTACACGCAAAGTGTAAAAGTTGGCAAGTATATGCATATTATTATCAGGAAAAATAAAATTGATTAAGATCTAATAATTTTAACAACAGTCAAATGATGAGAAAAAGTTAGCTTAACAAAGCTCTATATAGCAGTTTTTAGTGGCACATCAGAATTCAACAAAAACAAAACCAGACACATGAATTTGAAACTATGACTATCACAGCCATCAGGAAAAATATTGAAAAATTAATTATGTACTATAAAAGAAATTATAAAAGTCCAGCAAAAGACTAAATTTAACAATTTTGTTTAGTTAGTTTTTTTTTAAAGTCAATGGACCAATCTGGTATGTTATGTCTAGATTTCAAACAGTTTAAGTGAAAGATGTTTCAGTTTTTATTAATTCAAAAATTTGGGAAATCATTTTTTTAATTGCTTTCTTAGAAATAATATAGTTAATTTGGTCAAAATTTATAATTGTTTGATGAAGGTAATTTGCAAAGAAAAATTTTCTGTGGTCTTACAACTATCTGTCAATTTTAGAAGTCATTTTTTTGTATTTTCCACTTCACTGGTGCAGGCAGCAAAGTCGAGAAACATGATACAACTGATACCAAATGGAATATTTTAAATTGAACAGAACGAAAAAATTTGAAACAATACAAAAATGCTTATTCCTTTGAAGTAAAAAAATTTCTAGAACCAATATTTATGAACGTTTTTTTTATGTGTGTATTGTCGCCAATAAAGTCTGCTTAGTGAGTTTTGAGGCAGTCAAATGGAAAAATAATCTCATTTTTTAAATGAAATATCTATTGTGTATTTTACTATTTTTTAAATTGGCTTAATTAAATTATTATTGGCTCAAGTGTAGTATAGGGGTCCCTTTGGAATTGGCGATTTTTCTTCGGATTTGGCGATTTTTATCTAGATACATGGTGATAACGAATTCATTCTGGCTTACGGACACGTATCGCTAAATGAAGTAGCTTGGCGACCGATTTTGGTGGCAAAAAGAAATTGACATCGCCAAGTCCCCCCTCCCCATACTACACTTTAACCAAATAGGTTTATCAGAGATCAATTTTAATCCAGAAGAGCAAATCTAATTATAAAATCATTTCCAAAGAGTGCAAACAATCTACTGTACATTTGTATGTGTAGTGGCTCAGTTATAGCACATTAATAATTAGTAACTTAACATCAAAAAATATATTTTTGAAAAAATTTAACATTATAAATATTTTTTATTACCATTTCTATTGAAAATAAATATTCTGTCTCATTATTGTTTTTAATGTTTATATTTAAGTATTTTTTTTAAAACATTTTGAATTGTATTGAAACTGTTATTTTGCATTCAGTTTGTGGCAACATGTTAAAAATAACGGTACTTTTCAGTTTCGCCGGCGATTAAGTCGCCAAAAATGATACAACCGACGCCAAACGGAATATTCCAGCTGGTAACCTTTTACCACATTTGCAAAACAAGGCATGGTCTTTTCTTATCAAACACAGCAACGTCTTTTCAATAATACATAAAAATTGGATGAAAAACCAAAGATAACTAACATTTAAAAAAAATATTTGTGTGATGTTGCTAATAACGCCAACTTGGCGAGATTTGCGCCGGAGAAGAGGAAAAGTACCAAAATAGCTGGTAGTTTGCGTTTCTAATCAAAAGTGTAGAAGTCTTTGGGTAATCAAAAAATGAATTTTGAATCGCCCACTTATTTGGCGATGCATCTTTTATCTAGTATTTGGCTATGATTTTTCACCATCTTGAATGCCGCGCTCTAGTGTTACATCTTCTGGATGGGTTGCAACTCCGGAGGACAACATGCAAGAGCGCCACTAGTTCGCGATTTCTTTAAATCGCGCCAAGCACTAGCCAAGAGTTCTGCACTTTCCTTCCTTTTAGAAATTAAAATAATTATTTAGTGTTGATTTCCCAAATTGTAAAATATAAAGCCACATTTTTAGTGGCACAGATATAAACAATGAATTTAGTGGAAAATTTGGGGAATATATGCTTAAATATAGCAAATTAACATTTCTTTAAATTTAAAGAAATAAAAAGTTTGTAAACTTTTCAATTCCTTGAATTCATTTATCATTCATAATCTATTAATGTGTGTGAAAATTCATTAATTCTGGATAATGTATCCTCTACAACAGTAGTCCCCAACCCCTGGATCAAAAGGTATTGGGCCATCCAATGAACGTTAAAATATTTCCATTTTATTTACTGTGGAGCATTTTTTTTCAATTGGAAACCAATGTATATTCCATTTTAGATCACTTTATATTTATTTTTTAGTTTAATTGTATTTTATTCTGAAAGCATGTTCACATACAACTATTAAACACAAAAATTTAAGATATAAACAATCAACTAAACCCCCCCCCCCAAGGGGGCAGAAGTAAAATTATTAAATGTTGAACAGTCTGCAGCAATAAAAAGGTTGAGAAACACTGCTCTACAACATTATTTTCATTTTTAATACATTTAATATCAGTTGAAATTGGGAAGAAATGTTAAAACTGGTAAGATTGTTTAAAGTGCTTAAAAGTTTTTGATAAAAAGAAAATACTAGTGAATCGTAGTCTATGTAAATAGCAAATGCTCTTCCCTCAAAATAATGCTAGAAGCAATCCTAATAATTCTCTATCATAAGAGCCATAATTTCTTTTTAAAAAAATGCTGTAGATTTTCAGGTTGCCAACCTGTTCTGTTTAGCCTGGAGCATCTTTGCACATAGAAAACAGTAATTCTGGATGTGGAAATGACAATAAGGTAGTATTTGCAAGATCTGTTTTATATTTTTGCTTCCTTGGTATCTCTGAATTTCCCCTTTATCTTCTTTTCTCAGCCCCTTGGAAATGGGTGTGTAAAATTCGCATTTTAGCTGCATCTTTTAAATATTGGTGTTAAAATTTACATTATTAATTAAAATTATTTACAGATTATCAAATATTACATATTAATGTATTATTGCTTATTTAGAGAGGAGGGGAATTATGATAAAGTTATTTACAAAAGCAATAGTATAGATCAGTAACACTTAACCTGCAGGCCACATGTAGCCTGTCAGCCTTTTCCGAGTGGCCCATCAACAGTTCATTGCACTAAGAAATTCAATTATTGGAGAACAGTGTACTAAAAATTCCATTAATAAGCAATAAAATCTATCAATTTTGCTCTCTATTCGCATTTTTGATAGTAGAATGTAAGCAAAAGGCTTGGTCGTGGATGTAAGAAAATCAAAACTATCTCGAAAAAAGGCATAAAAGTAATTTTTTTTTGTTTTTGATAGAAAGGTTAATATAGTATTAAAATAAAAGCCAAAAATGAGTTTAAATATTTTAATCAATTTTGCTTTGTCCAACGTTGATTTGGTCTTATAGAATGTTTTTTCAATTACCCTCATATTGCAGCCCACTTGAAATATCTGTCATGCATGTGTGGCCCGCTTGAAATATCTATCATGTGTATGTGGCCTGAAGGGAAAAAGGTTGAGTACCCAATACAGATGAATAAATTATTTCCTGTGCGACATTTAAAAATGGAGCAATTGTATATAAATTGCAGACTTACAAAAAATAAGGAATTTTTTGTAGAGGAAACCAAATTGAACATATTCTCTCTGTTCTTAATCTACTGAACAATATGTCACAACTTAATATTACATTGCAATAGCTTTTTGAATGAGTTAATTCTATTAATTATTACTTTATAATATTATCCTTCACATTATATAATTTAAAATAAGCTCCTGTTTAAAATTTTTATAAATAATTTTATCTGTACCAATATAATCTTAAGTGCCAAAAAAAAGTTATAGGTAAGATGATTTTCAGTTATGTTAAAATAAGCTAAACTATTAATTAAAAAAGCATATTTTAAAATAAATTTATGAGCCTTTTAAAATAATTCATATGAAACTAAAAATCAATTATAACACTTGTCCAAAAATAAGAAAAAACATATAGCTATAAAGCAGAAAATAAAATGCCACAAATATTCAAAAGAAAAAGTGGTTTTTATTATGAAAAAGGAATAAAAATAGAAAAGAAAATTTACAAAAATGGAAAATATACAAAGTGCATCATATACAACTATATACATTTATGAATGAACAACACAAATGGATATTCTTTTAAGAAAATCATTACAAAATAGCATCTAGTATAGAATTCCTTTCTAAATCATCAATTTGCAAATCAGGTATGGAGCTTTCAATGGTATTGAATAGATTCAGAGTTTCAGTATCTTTGTTTATAGAACTGTTCGACCTTTTCCGTTTGGGCTTAGGTGTTGCGTTGGATTTTGAAGGAGAAAGAGAAGCATTATCTTTCTTATTTTTGTCTGCATGAAAAGCTGCAGTTAAAGAAAAGGTCATTAGTGGTTAATCTTTGAAATAATATAAAGTTAAAAATAAATATTTGTGAAATATTAAAGGTATACATAGAAAGGTATTAATTAAAAACCAATAATCAATGTACAATCAGACATTTTACACATGAATTTGAGAGTGTTATCCAATTGCTCTATATATGTATTTCACTTTGACTTGTTAAAAAATTTATTCTCTATGTAGATTCTGATAAAAATAACTGCAGACAATTTTAACCAGTTAACTGTTGAGGTGTGCCACCATTTCTCACACTGGTGCACAAAAACTTAACTCAGTGGCACGACCGCCCATGAAGTTAAGGCCTTCTCTGCTCAATTCAGTATATGCGACCTTGGGCCCTGAGGTCCATGAGCAGATGTTCCGGTCAGGTGGTCAGACTGATGCGAAACCCCCAGCATTAAGTTCCTAAGCAATCTTGGTACTCATTAATTGACCCACTAAAGGAATGAAAGGCTGAGTTGACCTTGCCTAGCCCGGGGTTTGAATCTCGGACCTGAAGAGTGGAAGCGCGATACACTAACCACTCAGCCACTGGGCTTCACAGGTGCACATTAGTTAAGGTTAATTGGAAAAAAAGAAAAGGCACTAGTAAGTAAATCCTTCTCTGAAATAAATAAATTCTTCATAAACACTATCGGGGTTATTTTGTTGGATTCCGAAGCCTTTGGAATAGTTTTACTAATACAACGCGCAATTGACTGTACTTTGGAAAGGTGTTAAAATATCCTAAGGGCAGTTAACGCAACGACGGAGCGAAGCATATATACATACATGCTAACAGCAATTAAGGGGTTAAACAATTTAAGACACAAAAATCAACATTCAAAGGAAAAAATACAATTGTAATCAGAGATGGGAAATGTTGCTCTTTAAAAGGAAACTTAAATACTAAAAAAGCAAACAGGAATAGATATACATAACTTAATATATAGCACAAAATAAATACACATATGAAATTTAGGAGAAAGATGTTAACTGCCTCATTCAATCAATAGAAAAACAAATAGTTTAAGTGCAGAATAATTTATTCTAGTGTATTATATATATACATTTATATATATATATATTGTTCATACTTATCCATTTATATATATAATACACTATAACAATTAGATATGTTGAAATATGCTACTGGCATGTCACGAGTTCAAGCCTAGTGCCGCTGAAGACCTGCTGTGCAGGGGAGTGATGCACATTAAAACTGTCGAGAGCTCAAACGTCTTTCCATGATGGTAGTTAGGAGAAGTGGTGCCAGCTCAAGTGTCGTCTTCGTCGAGTGACCATGGTTCAAAATTATGATGTCCATCGCCAAAAGCCCTCTTGTAACTGAACAATGTGACGTTAATATTCACTCACTGATGTTGAAACATATCAATCAAATGAAAATGTTTTGTAATCAAAATAATAATACAATTATAAATAGATTACAATAGTAATAAAAATAACAAAGCAATCATATATAACACATTTTCTTCAGTATATAAAATTACTTAAATGCAATTTTACTCTTAATTATGAATAATATTTTATCTAGCAACACAAAGCATTAAAATTCTTACACGGATGTTAGCAATCATATTTAAAAAAATTACAGTTTAAAAAAAACTAAAAAACACGCTTTCTTAGTGAATTGACTTAAAAAGTAAAAAAATAATTCTTAATTTAAGAATAAAATGATTAACAAAAAAATTACTGTCATTGGGATAAAAGCATGGGATGCTCTATATTAATTGTTTTAATTCCTTACTAGTTCTATTCTGAAATGCTAAGTTAGTGTAAAAATGTAGTACCAAGCACCCTACGCTTTTACCACAATGACATTATATAATTTTCTCATTAACCATTTTATTCTTAAATTAAGAATTATTTTTTTACTTTTTAGTTTGATTCATTATAAAAGCGTGTTTTTTAGTTTTTAAAACTATCATTTATCCTTTGTTGAATTTATCCTAGAGTTTGATATTTGGGACCAGAATTATGTGGCTGCTGGAATTAGTCTTGCTCTTTAATGGATATTAATTAATGGATCTGAAGGGTATTTATTATCTCCGTTAATGGGGCCTCGATTGCTGTAATGTTAATTCGTATCATCACTTCTAAACGTGTTGCTTTATAAAAATATTTAGCAGTTAGAACATAAATTATTTTTATTCACATGCACGAGTCTTTTTTTATTTATTTCCAATTTCAGAAAAACCACGCACCCATCCACCCTACCTTTTTTCACATAAAGAACACTTTTGTTTTATTTTTTATTAACCAGAAGCATATTTTGCAGTTTTAGGGTTGCACCTTAATCTTTTAGTTGCTAAATCTGGAATTAGTCGCCAAATCTATAAATGGCATATGGAATTAAGTTTCCAAATCTGAAAATGGTTTATGCAATTAGTCGCCAAATCTCGTAAATCCTTAATTATTAAAAACCTGATCAGGACAATGAAACAAAATTATGAAATTATTGTACTGTCATGGGTCCTTGACAAGTGGACGAAATTTTGAATTAGTCTGACCTTTTAAAGTGGGTAAAAATCGAGTTCAAAGATTCCATTTCATACAAGTGAAACTTATAAAAACGTGTTAAAAAAGGTATATTAACTGATGTAAAAAGAAAGTACTGTCTAAAAAATTTCATTGTTTTAAAAAAGAAAAGAAGGAATACAGAATGATCTGATGCATTGCTAATTCAAAGAATGATTTCTAAACATTAAAGAGATAAACAAAAATCCTCTAGTGACATTTTCTAGACATACACATTAAATATTATAGACATCAGTTAATTTTTCTGAAAGTAGTTTAGTATTTTTATAATATACTTGTTAGGTGTCATTTGGATCATTATTGGTAAATATGAAGTACAGATACTTGATCAAACATGTCCTATACATTTGTTAAAAAATAAATTGACTGAATATTTTTATTAATGAAACAATATTGCTCCTTGCAACTGATAATCTACTAGCTGTTAACATGTATTTTTTTTTATTATTCATTAATTTGGCTACAACCCTCTACACCTTTTTAACAAGAATTTATTGCATATTCATGTAGGATATTCCATTTGTAAGAAGTTAGATCATATCACATTTACCGAGGTCGGCAATTCTAATCAAAACAGTATTCCACATCAACGCCATCTAGCGTCCTTTTTAAAAACGCCGACATGAACCATTTTCGCCAGAGGCCCACTAACATTCGTTGAGAGAAGTCGTGTTTCGCGCGTCAGCGCATTTTCGTCCGCGCCAGGCGGTAAATCTTAATAGTACCATAACGAGTTCTATCATTCGTCCGCGCCAGGCGGTAAGTCTTATTAGCACCATAATGAATTCTATTTAATCTCAATTGCATCCTTTAAAGTAATGTGATCTAACTTCCCTATTCTTCCGAAATATGCTTATCTAACTTTCCTATTCTTTTGAAATATTCCCCATGTAAATACTCCCCTATAATTCTTAATAAATTGTTTAGTTTTCAACTAGTTTCTTTCTTGAACTATGTTGTCTACTTTATTTCAAAATTAACTAACACACCCTAAAAACCCCTAGACACCACGCCATAAAAACCCCGCAATCTGAAGAATCCAATCTTTTTGGAAGATTTCGGTTGGATTCCCACATTCATTATCATCCTAATAATTCATACATGAGTGCAACAAGATGAAATATGAAATTGATGAAACAGCTGTGCTACTCAGCGACAGGATCAGAAAATTATAGAAAACAAATGAATTTAGTAATTTTCTCAAAAATATTGCCACCAGTAATCATGCAAGTGAAAACAGAGTAGGATCTCGTATTAATTCCAATTCTGATGTATCTAAGAATGTACCAGTCATAAATGTTCATCAAAATAAATACCAAAAAGGAAGCTAAGGATAATATTTTTCCAAAAAGGAAATACCCATTGCAAACAAATTATATACAAAATAGGCAAAGTAAGTTTCCTTTTCCAGCAGTGGTGGAACATAGTTCTCAAAAAAATATACATAGTTTCTTTAAGAATTACATTAACTGAATATAAATCAAATGAAAAGGAAACACATCAAATGGCAAAAAAAAAAAAAACTATTCTGTAAAACCATCATGCAATTTATCAATGAATAATTTTTACCACAGTCTAATAATTTAGCGGAAAAGAAATCTATATAAGGAAGAAAGCGACTCACTCAGTCACTTACTGACTAATCACTATATCTCCAGAACTATTAAACCTACAGATCTGAAATTTGGTAGGCGTATTCTTTTCATGCAGTAGAGATCCGCTAAGAAAGGGTTTTGTAAAAATCGAGCCCCAATGGGCGTTATAAATGATTATTTCATTATTTAAACTAATACACAGTCTTGAAATTTGGTATGCAGGTTCCTTTCATGGAGCACAGGTCTGCTGCAAAATGGTTTTTAAGAAAACAAACCCACAAGTGATGTTGTGGGGGCTTAAGGGGCGTTATAGATAATTATTTCCCTTTTTAAACTATTAGATGCACAGTTTTGAAATTTGATAAGCAGATTCCTCTCATGGAGTAGAGATCCACTACAAAATAGGTTTCGGGAAAATTGACGCCCCCCCCCCCCCCCCGCCCCGGAGGGGGTTAAAGGGGCATAATAGAAAAAAAAATTTTTAAACTATTAGACCCATCTGCTTGAAAAGTAGAAGGTATGCTCCTTTCATGGAGTTCCTCTAACAAAGAGTTTTGCGAAGATCGACTCCCAAGGGAGGGAGGGGGGGGGGGTATAAAAAATTCCTGTTTTTGAACTGTTTAACCCATTTACTTGAAATTTGTTAAGCATGTTTCTTTAGTTAATTAAGTTCCACTAAGAATATATTTTACGGAAATCAACTCCAGGGTAAAGCAGGAAAGTTACTAGGGCGTATTGATATACATAATTCCCATTTTCGAACTACTACGATTATAATAAAATTTGGTTCTGCTAAGTTTGCTCTCAACTGGGTTACGGGGCGTATTGATGATAAAAATTCTGTTTTTGCTCTATTAGATTTAGACTTGAAATTTAGCACGCATGTTTATTTTACGGAGTAGAGATCCACTAAAAGTTGCTTTTGCAGAAATCCACTTGATTATTGGGTTAAGCGAGCACAAAAAAATCTTTCTACTTCTATTTTAGGTATTATTGGAAATTATAAGTTGTCCTTTTTTTTATATCCAGAGGCAAGATACAGCTAAAAATATATTTTTCAATACAATCAAATCCTTAATGCTAGATATCAATAATTTATACATATATGTAAACAGTATATATTTATACAACATCGTGAAATACCTAGTGAAGCGGGTGGGTAACGGTTAGTAACAAATATATATAAGAAAAACATTTATGTTAGGATTAATTAAAAGTGTAAGAGCTTGCAATAAAGAAAAATTCATAGTCGTTCAATGAATGCTATAAATTAATTGAACAAATTCAAGGGAGGGAAGGAGGACTAAACAGATAATGTGATCATTTTAAAGTAGTAAAAAAATTTACAGTAGTTTCAATAAAACTAAATATGAACTCTACACTGAAAAATAAAGATGACATAATTTAATGTGCTGAACCTAATCCTGCAATTATTCCAATGAAGAGCAGGCCTTATATTTCTATATTAAGTTGATTTACTTGTTTATCATATTCAAAATATAAAAATTACATAACATCCATTTTTATTACAATTATTACACAGTACAAGAATTTGAAAATATTCAATTGGCAACCACACATATAATCCCTAAACTTTATGAGAAATACCCCTTACATTCTAAAAGGTTAACTACAAGATAGCTAAACCCACTGAAAAGTGTCAGACAACTTGGTTGAAATTTTGCAATATAAATTCTGGGGCAAATATTAGTCATTTCCAATCAGGTTTTAGGAAACCAATATAATTGAAATTATTTCTGCTCCTTCAAGGGAATTCAATCCACATAAAATTTTCAAATCATAAAGATCCCCCAAATTTTCATGAGAATAAACAACTCCATAGAGATAGCAACAGTAACGAAAGACTGTTCTGAAGTAAACTATAACACGATCTAAAATCTTAACATTGCAAATTATAAGAGCAACTCATACTGTAATTTTAATTTTTTATAATATACCAATTCAGCTAAATTGTGTATAAACAAATTGGTGTCAATTATATTCCAGCTTCCAGTTATTTTACAGAAATTGCATAACTATAGAAATAAAGACTTTCATTCAAAAAAAAGTTTCATGACAAACTATCATGAAAATTCCAATATTACAAGGTGTGACAAAAAAAAAAAAACAAGACTAAGTGTACAGCTTGAAAAAAGAGTGGAGTTGTCAATAACTGTTTTGGTGATATCTCACGCACCTCCTCTAGCCATCACCTTAATCGATCACGCCAGTTGGGAAGACTGTGTTATGAACATGTGACCAGAAAAATGTCGAAGTTTCTTGTTTAACTTAAGAAATCAATCACAAAAATATTTCAAATATTAACCAAGGTTTATGAAGATGAAACTTTGTTAAGTGCACATGTGTTTGAATGATATAAGAGGTTTTCAGGAGGGAGGGTCAGTGTGGAAGATGATTAATCTGCTAGGCGCCAAAGTCAGCGATTATAGACCAAAACATAGCCAAAATTCGTGATATGAATGGGTTTCCAATCACATTAGTGATCAGACAGTTAACCAACACTACTACATTGAAGTAATAAAAAGACCGTGAAAACAATAGGAAAAAAAAGCCAGAATTGGAAAGTGATAAATGGCTGCTGCACCAAGACAATGCAATCACTCACATGGCCCTATCTGTCGAGCAGTTTCTGACCAACAAAAACATTGTGATGGGGCATCCTCCTTATTCACCTGATTTGGCTCCATGAGACTTTTTTTTAATTTCCTACAGTTAAATCTTGCTGAAAGGGAACCCATTTTACCTCAGTTAAAGAGGTTCAGGCAAAAATGGAAAACCTCCTAAAGGGATTTCCAAAAACCTCATTTCAGAGCTGTTACCAGCAATGGCAGCACTGAATGCAAAAGTGTGTGAATGCTGAAGGGTACTTTGAAGGCGATACTGTCACGGATGACTGATTCAAGTACAATGATTTATTGGAACAATCTCATATTTTTTGTGCCACACCTCTTATATTAAATTTCCCTATCATATCACAAAAGTAAATGTGCTTGCCCAATTTACTTGACATCAGATATTACACAATTCCTTCTGTGTCGTTATTTTCACAACTCCTTACAAAAGATGGCAATCTTACAGATACAGCCACAAAAGAGAGAAAAATGTTCAAACAATAGTAATCTGTAATGAATCAAAAGAAGCCAACAACCTTTTTGTCTTGGCTGTGTTCATTTATAGTGCATTTCAGCATGTGATGTTCACACATTCATATATATATTCCTGTGCAAAAAACCTGCCTTTCACAACTTCTACAATACCTCAAGAAGAGGTGATCAACAAACACTAATAAACATCTGATTCCCTCTATAAGTGTTTTATCAGCTGTGAAATTGTGTCACTGATAATTTAAAGAATTCTTTGAATTCACAAATCTTTTAATTCACAATAAATACTCAAACATAGTACTGTCCATTTAAAAAAAAAAAGACAACCAGTTTAAGATAAACATATAATGATACAGTTTTTTAAGCAATTTGTCTTTCTCTACACTTATTAAAAAATTATTGCTATATCAGGAGTAATCAATCAAAAAGCTCTAAACATGGAAACAAATATTAGTTCCTACCAAACGAATAGAAAATAGATGCAACATGAATCAAAAACAGAAAACTATTTTTCCATATTTTTTTTACTGTTAAGGACTAATTTTTTAGTTTATTCGAGATGAATTAGCAAGTCTACTTCATGAACTTTTTTAAAGTTGCAATTATTTCTTGATCTTGCTATGTCATGTAGAAGAAATACTATTTGAACATTAGGATGTTGTAACTGTCAATGATCATATAATTGTCAACAAATAATAAAACTAAATTTAAGAAGTTTTTCTTTCATATAGGCTTTTACTTATCATACAAAGCAATTGTTGTGAGCCATTCTGTGTAAACAGAAATTATCACCTAAGCTTCCACATTATTTTTTAATGCACTGGTAATATTTTTAAACCTTATCTTTCATAGTACATGGTTTAAAGAAATAGATGAAATCAATGAGCCATTTTAACATCAAATTCCTTGCTACACAATAGTAATGTGTGCTACTCGATTTTTGATTCCTATATCTCCATTTGTAGTTTTTTCATCCTTTGCTATCTATATATATATATAAGTAAGGTCTAAAGTTCCCCTCTCCCTCCAATTTAACACTATCTCGTCAGCATTAAATATTTCATTGGCACAATGTTATGTGTTTGTGGAATAAATGGTATAAAAATAAATAGGATTTTTCGAGACTGTCTAATTGTGAACTTCCAAAACAAGCATATATGCACATAATTAAAAAAATTTATGTGGAATACAATTTATTAAATATTTACTAACCTTCTAAACATTCTTTAATAGGATCAATCATATCTTCAAATAACATATCTTCCAAAGCAGAATAGACATCTGTCACTGTTAACGTCTTCCGCTGAGAAGTAGCCTGAACTTGACTGGAGCTAGAATTAAATATAACATATGAATGTATAGAAAAATAAAAATATTATATATCATAGTTAACAAGGAAAACTGATTAATTATGGCATTTTATGTTTGATTATCATGATCTATAAAATAATGTTTGAATTACTAAATATACATTCCATGTTATCTTCAAATTTTGTAAAGATAAAAAGTACAGGATTAAATTCAATACACCGAATGAATAAATCTATAATTTAAAAACTATTTTTCCTCAATATGAAAATAACAACAAATTACCATAAAATCCGGCATACAGCGTGCACTTAAACACAAAAAATAAGATTGAAATTTACAGGTGCACGGGAGTTATACGTAGGGTAAAAAAATGAAAGCTTTAAAACAGGGGTCAGCAACCTATGGCATGCCGTACAATTCTCACACTGGTACTCTGCACTACTCTACAAATTTGTCAATTTTTGAGTGGATGAAAGTTGATAAATTTGTAATGGACCTTATTTGACAAAAAAATTCAGAATTGTGGACATTTACATAATTACAAAAACATTTGAAATATAAATTTACAGTGATTTTGTAAATTAGTGAGAGAATGTCATTGGTGGAAAGATCCTATTATTCGAAGAGAAAATTGCATATACTTTGCTTTCCACTTTTGGTTCTTCATATCATAGTGAGAAATCTTCCCTCATATGAAAAATATTTAAAATCCACAGAGAAATTGTTTAACAACTGAATGTTCAGAATCGTGTTTAATTGAAAGTCACAAATTATACCCCTGATTTTGCAATATGAAAGTAAAGCGATGCAAGCACTAGATTCACATTAAAATTTTATGTATCTTTTTATTTAACTATAATGAAAGAAAATACTTCTATTTTATGTTGTCTATTTCTTATTTTAGTAAACATTTAAAAATATGTAATATGTGTACAATTTTAATTTTTTTTAATATTTGTTGAGAAGTAGTTATACTTTATGGTATTTTACTTTCAATGTTAAGAAATATTTTTAAATGATGCAAAATTAATAAATGAAAAAACTGTAAATCTATATCATTGATCGACATCTATTCTCTAAATCTACATGCATTATCGCAGGACTCGAGTTGTTTCAAAAATGTCCAACTGAGTGGTACTTAAAATTATATTAATAAATTGGTTCGGCATGCCACAGCTAAAAAGTTGCCAACTCCTGCTTTAAAAATTTAAAAGAGATGAGCATAAAAAAAAAATTAGGTTTCTACATAAATCGAAATACTGTTTATTTAAAAGAAATTACATTCTTTACAAACTTAAAGGGTTACAATTCTAGAAGTATACTATTTCTTCAAAATCCTGGGATAATACCTTAAATGACTTCAAAACATAAGACATTGCACACTTACATTTCAGGTTTCTTCATAAAAATGGGGATGCGTGTTGTACGGCAGTGAGTGAGTGAATGAATGTTAACGTCGCACCGTTCAGCTACACGAGGGTTTTGGCGACGGGCCACGCGTGTTGTACGGCAAATGTAGCTTAAAATTAAAAATTGCAGCTTTTAAGTATAGGTGTGTTATTTGCCAGTGCATGCTATATACCAAATTTTATGGTACTTTATGTAGAAAACTTAGCATATTCAATAACTCAACAGCTCTAAGATATAAATATATACAAAGTGTAAAGTTCTTCATTTTCCCATGTATTAAATTAGTTTTTTTTTTTTTTTTTTTAAAAAAATTAAATTTTAAAATTTAAAAATTTTAAAAAAATTAAAATAAAATAAAAAAAATATTTTCAAATTTAAATCAGAAAAAAAAAATTTCTTAAAGAAATAAGTTTTATTACATATGAATGTCAAATTTCCTTTTTCTTTTTGAAAGGACTAAAAATTTTGAAGAATTAGGATAAAAATATAATAAACAAAGTAATATAGCTTAAAAATAAATCTTGAACTGAAATATTTAACTTTGAATTAAAAAAAAAACAATATAATCAGCTACACTTAACTATTTCTATCATAAATCACAAACACCTTTATATAAAATACAATAGTACCTCAACATACATCAACTTTACAATAAATCCAACTTAGTATGTCCTCAATGAAAACCATTCTTTTTTCATTTGAAAAATGAGTGTGCATGTTAACATTCCAAATCGATAAGATTCAATTTTGATAAAATTTCACCCCAAGAGTTTTAAAAAGAATCTATTTACTATCATTTCCTATCTCATATAGATAAAGCTTAGCAGGAACTTTCTTATATAACATTGAAATCTGCTTCTGACCAAAATCCCCCCCCCCCCCTAAAAATGATTAAAAATAACTTGGAGAATAAGCTTGTAGTAAAAGATAACGTCTTTCTGGGCGAGTCCAAGGGGTTTGGATGAAAGAAATAATGATGCAAAGGAGTTAGCAAAGGGACATAAGGAAGAATTTTAAGAGCTTGAGATGGAAGAGCATATAAAAATAAGATACCTATATGCTCTTCAAACTCGGAAGAGATTATTGTTAAAGACAATAACACTTAACATCTAATGCTAACATGATTTTGTTCTTATGCTAATAGATGGCACCTGTGTCTTTTGTATTTATAGTTGTTTTTTTCTGACGTAAAATCACTCTAGCTCGTCACCTAGTGTGCAGGTTGTAATTTAATTCTAATATAGCATAAATAATAAAATTTAAACAGGTTATGAGTATCAGCACAAGCTTAAACCACGCTTGAAGTATCAAAGATTATTAGTCTTTCACGATAGAAAAGGCAGAAAACGAACCTTCAAAGCCTTCTTTGCCATCAGCATCTTCTTTGCCATCTTTGCTGGAACTTTGCCATCAGCAAAACTTTGCTGATGGCAAAGTTCCAGCAAAGTTTTGCTGATCGGCAGTTTGACAGGAAGATACCATGATCGCGCCGCCATTTTGAAGAAACAGAAGTCCGTTGTTGTTTAGCCTAGAACAGATTATTTAAGAAACCTACAATTCTAAATTTCTAAAAAGGAAATAAATATGGATTTCAGCTGTCATATTAAGTCTTTGACCGGCGAGACAGATTGGCCGATGTGGAAACGGAAGATACACAACCTACTCGAATACCACGAAGGAAGGATCAAGGTCAAGGATGGCAAGCTGAAAATGCCAGAATCCATAGATGCTGATGCACAAGAAACTGTAAGAAAACAGCATACAGAATGTTGCAATCTGTACATAAAAGCTAATAGTTATGCAAAATAAATTATCACAAGTACTGTCACTGATGCTGTGTATCAGATTATGGACAAGAAAACGGCCTTTGAAGCTTGGGAACCATTTAAGCAGCAGTTTGAAGCAACTTCAAAAGATCAGTTGTTTAAAATTTGTAGTTTTTTGCATTCAGTTGGGTTCCAGGAGAGGGTGTCTCTACACACATTGCAAAACTAAGAAGTCTCTTTGGAATGAACTGAATAATGGACTTGAGGCTAGAGGGAACAGTAAATTGCCAGATTTGATGCTAGTCTGTAAAGTGTTACATATTTTGCCTAGTCAGTTTGAAACCTTTACATTCAGTTAGATGTTGTTGGTTGGAGATGACGAGAAGTCATTTGAAGAATTAACAGAGCAGCTGTGTACATTCGAACAAAATTTTACTCAAGTTGAAGACAGTAGCAAAAAAAGCCCAGGAGGCCTTAATAGCTACAAAATCAGAAAGACCCAGACACGAGTACAAATATAGTTCCAAGTCAAGAAAAAGAAGATAGCTGAAATTATTGTAAACAAAAAGGACATTGGGTAAAAGACTGCAGAAAGTGGATTTCAGATGGGACCAAAGAATAAATTAAGTGAGACACAATCAAATACAGTATCAGCTAACATAGCATTGATATCTATATCTGAGGAAGTCTGTACATCATATTGGGGTTGACAATGGAGCTACTAGGCAGTCACAAACTGCTACACATATTTTGTTGACTTCATAAAATTTAATAGTCCTTGTCTGAAAGCTGCTGGAAAGGAAACATTAGTAACATTTGGGAAAGACACACTAAAAGTAAAATTGACTATTAAAGGAAAATGCCAGGAAGTTTTTCTAAAAGATGTTTAATATGTTCCAAAGATGAATAGAAATTTATTCCCTGTACTTGCCACTCAAGACAGAAATCAAAACAGTGACTTTGTTTCAACTCCTACTGAGGGCTGGTTATAAGTCAACGGTGATGTGGGGCTCTATGATTCTCACCATGTAAATTGTTGCAAATTTTGAGCCAATTTTACCCAAAGAAATGGTAGAAGTTTATACTGTTGTAGCAGACATCTCTTTGCTACAGGTGTGTCATAAAAGATGGGGCCACCAAGATAAATGTCACATCCAAAATATACTTGAAAAGGAATTAGGCATCTGCATCAAGCTAGATAAGGAATTATGTGAGTCATGTATTTATGGCAAAGCACACAGACTATCATTTGGCCCCAGGAAGAAAGCCTGTGAGCCGGGTGAACTGATTTTAGTAGATGTTTGAGGACCATTTGATGAGTCATTTCAGAAGAAAAAGTATCTGGTTGTATTCAAAGACAGCTTTACAAAGTTTTGTTATGGTTACCTAATAAAAGGTCACCTAAAGAGGTCAGAAATAAAAGATGCATTAGAGCACATGCTTGCACATACAAGAACATTGGGACATTCTGTGAAAGAATTCCTCTGAGATAATGGTAGAGAATTTGATAACAAAGATGTTTGGGAAATTTCACATTCAAATGGAATTGTTCAAAGGCTGACAGCACCTTACACCCCAGAACAAAATAGAGCCACTGAATGAGAAATGCGAACCACTATTGAAATGGCCAGACCATTCAAATACTCAGATCCTGAAGTCAATTTCACGGCAGCCATCTGGGCTGAATTAGTTAACTCTGTCATATATTACTAAACAGAACAGTAAAGTTGTGAATAGAAAATGCAAGTCCATATGCACTTGGGCTCAAAAAGAAACCCCAGTTAAAATACCTGTGCATAATAGGATCTCCATGCTATGCTCATGTTCCAGCTCAGAAGAGAAAGAAAATGGACAAGGCCATCCAAGGGTACCTTGTGGGAAACAATGGACGTGAACAACACAGAATCTGGCTAAAGAAAGAACACAGAGTAATTTTATCTAGAGATGTAATCTTTCAAGAAAAAGCAGGTAAGTGTGATGATCATACAGAATTGAAATTGGAAGACATGGCGAGAGAAGATACAAATCAGGGAAAGTATGAAGAGCAGTTCATAAAAATTGAGGACAATTCAATAGAAAGGATGCAAAGAGGGAAGACTTAAGTGATTCTGAGACTGTGATAGTGAAGAAGATGCTGAACCTCTATATGTACATCAGATAGACAGCTGAGGAACCCCTCACTTCTGCAGAAACCAAAACGGTTTGAAGATCATATTATGGAAGCAGAGACATTTTTAGATGACTATAATTCTGAATCATATGAAGAAGCAGTTAACTCCAAGGATAGCACAAACTGGAAGAAAGCCATGGAGAGTGAAATGAATTCATTAAGTGAAAATCCTACATGAGAGTTAACAGACCTACCAGTTGAAACTAAAGCAATACCCTGTAAGTGGGTTTATAGACTCAAAACAAATCCAGATGGCAGCATCAACAAATATAAAGCTAGACTTGTTGCGAGGGCTTCAGTCAAAGCCAGGGCATTGATTACAGTAAAACATACAGTCCAGTAGCCAAATCAGGAACAATACAGACAGTTTTAAGCATTACAGCTGAAGAAAGGATGCACTTAACTCAATATGATGTATCAACAGCATTCCTTTATGGAGATCTGGAGGAAACCATATAT
>BMAV01021516.1:31722-54310 GCA_019973955.1 Trichonephila inaurata madagascariensis
ACAAAATCATTACAAGAACTTAATGAAATTTTTAATACAAAATGTTCAAGTTTTTTGAAAAGCAAAATCTTTATTGAAAAATAGTCGGATATTTTTCTTATCGCTGTTTTTTTAGCATCAAATTTTCAACAAATTGTTCGATGTCATCCATTTTGTTGTACTCGTTTTACTTGTACTCGTCATCGGATTCCAAAGCAAACTCATGACAGATTAGATGTTTTTATGTGGCATTTGTTGGGATGGTGGAGGAAATAAGCTTAGATAAACAAAATTGGCTGGAGTCAGAGGCTATTCCGAGGATATTTCAAAGCCAAAACCTCCTTTTAACGATACATGTGAAACCAGTTCCTTCATTTCACACCCCTCTTAAATCTCGCCTGCGTGGCTGGTGTTTTTTCAGAAGGGAAATCATTTCGAGTTTAGCGATTTTTGTTTCGTGTTAAGAGAAAAAAAAATGAATAAAAATACATAGTAATTTGTCAGGACCACTACATTATTTTGTGTTAACTGATATTTCGTCTTAAGCATTTTCGAGGTTAAACGTATTTCACTGCACTTTATCTTCTTGGTTCCTAGAAAAAGTTCGCAAAATAGAGGTTCGTAAAATGGAATTCGATTGTAGTTAAAAAATTTTAATAAAAGTTTTCAAAGGTATTTTAAATATTTTCGCCAGAAAATAATCAAAGGAAATTTCTTGATTATATAATTTCTTGAAAAGTAATTTGTTTTGAAATTCCCTAATTATAATCACATTAGCACGCACACACACAAAATTAAAAAAAAATAGCCTAATTTAAATGGATTAGATGATAGGAATAAAGTTAGAAAAAATGGTATGAATGACATCAAATGACTTTAAAAAAAAGTATTGCACCCCACATTTAAAAAAATAAAATGATTATAACGAAATTTTAAGTATAAATATGTTTCGAAATTTATATCACAAACTAACAAAATTTGGTTTTCTGTATCGACAGATCTGAAAAAGTGGTAGGTATTTTTAGGCAAGTCTATCAATCTACATACCATTAAAAAACTTTGAGAGACTAATTTAATTCTGAAAATTATATAAAGTATTTGTTTTGTCACTGCGCACCTCTTTCCTTTGTGAAAATCTACAAACCTTGTTGTGTGCTACGTGGTCGCTGTCTTTCTTGTAGTCCTTCAAAAAATATAAGAGAAAAGTCATGAATCTTAAGCTTTTATCATCCTACATTTTATTTCCCCTGTTTTCTTTATTACCTTTTACAAGTAATATCTATTGGTATTTTGCTTATACGAGAACTTTCCAGTCTCATTAGGGAGACTGCATCTGTGTGTTTTTTGTACACGTGAAGTAGGACTCGATCTTAGCAACTTCCGTTCCAAAAATGCGTATCTTAGCGATCACGCCAAAACGATCGCCTTCGCGTGATGGCTATTACTGCTTTATATCTATATTTCACCACCACACTATCCCCCTGCTAGTGATTCGGCGAATAGGTGAACGAACGATATCATATTCGTGGCGAGAGTGTGAGCAGTTTCGTCATTCGTGCGTGACGGCTTGTGTGGGTTGCGTCATTTGAGTGAGACGGCTTTGTGGTGTGACGGCTTAATTGCGTCATGTGTCTGATGGCTTGGTTACTTTTGAGGTGGAAAGATGGCGCCACGACTACTGAGTGGAAGGGGACCAATGAAGGATGGAAGATTCGATCTAAGCACCTTCTGTTACGAAAAAGAGTATCTTAGCGATGCAACTAAAGCGATCGTATTTGCGTGATTGCTATTACTGGTTTACATCGATATCACACCACCACACATGGTTATTTTTACTTTTTAATCACTTTCTGGTACCCAGGGAGGGGTTACTTTTGTATAGCACTTATTCCTTACTGTATTTTATCTCTTCCCCCTATTCTCACTAATTTTGGGGTGGGTCCCTCATACGGGATAGTTTTGTATAGGTAATTCCCTTTTTGTATCAATAAATTGTTTCCTTGGAGGGTTGGTTTGTAGCTTGAAACCCTTTAGATGAGCTCGGTCTTCCCGAGTAAGAAAGTAAGTGATCTAATTGTAAATTAAGTACACAAGAGAAAAGGTATGATATTATATTTAATATAATTAGATTACACAAGAGATAAGGTATATTATATTTAATATAATTAGATTTGAATAATGTCGAATAATGCAATAAATGATCAAGTTAGCAAAATAAATTTACAACAAGTTACAAGACCTCTTAATCTTATATTTGTCATCCAGTTTTTCTGATTACACCAAGCAGTCATTTTTCATTCAAATGACCAGGCAGCTAAGTTCATTTTTACGACCTTTGAAATATTTTTTTTCTTTATGTATTTAAAAATTATATTTTAATATTTTATATAATGTTTCTATTCAAGAAAATGATACGAGATGCAATTTTTTCACTAATTATTCACACAATTTTAAAATTTTAAATTTTTTGAAGAAAATTTGGAAATTTTTAAATCCTACTCCTTCTGTAAACATTAATTTTTTGACATGAAATTTTTTTGAAATATTCTTATGGATGTTCTAAATAACTTTAGGGATCGATTTTACAATAACTTAATTCGCTTTAGAGAAAAAAAAAATAAAATGTTGATATGCATGCTAAAAATCAACGAAAAAGCCAATATCTCTTGAATTTTAATTTTTTTTCTTATAAAAAGTATTCAGTTTACAGCAAAACGGATCCCTAATTTTATTACATGCTTTACATATAACACGCAAGAAAAGAATGGAAGTGATTGGTAAGTAGTTGTGGAAGGAGTAGCATTTTGAATGCATTAATGTTTCGAAAAACACAAACTGAGAAAAACCACTTTAAAGATTATAATTCTTAAAAAATAATTATAATAAGCTCAAATAAACTTAAAATACCACTTTCAGATATTAGTTATATATTTTTCTTTAAAATAATGCATTTTCGTATTTTTTCAACCCATACATTTTTATAAATGATCAATTTTAAGAAGGTATTAATTGCACAAGAAAATTCAAGAAAAATGTTAAAAAAAATTTTTTTTTCAGTCACGACAGAAAGTTTAGTTTTTTTCTCCACATAAAATTGAAATATTACATGTGTATGGAAAACATATCAGGAATAAGAGCTGAAATTATTGATATAAAATGCCTCAATTCAAAAGTTTTACATGCACACATTTCACAAAGAAGAAAAATTACATTATTTTATTGCCTCGGAAAAATTCTGCTTTATATATCACACATTCTGTTTTTATAGTTATTATTTCTATTTATAAAATAGATTTTTTTTTATCATAACGCTTTATTTAGCTTTTTTTTTTCAAAAAAGGAGGCATGGCCGAATTGCCTAATTTGGGGGTATCAAGTCCTCTTAAATTACATTGACATTCTTTACACTGCTACTTTCAGTTAATTGGTAAAGTAATAATGTTTATTATCATAGTAAACTTAGAGAAAAATGTTTTCTAGGGCTCAGATGTAGACTTTGACTTGACCACGAAAAAAAATTACCTTAAAATCAGGCATATAACTCGCACCTATACTTTCAAGCTGCATTTTTTAATTTTTAGATATATCACCGTATAACGCATACCCTCTTTTTTAAGAAAAGTCTTAAATATTACTATACAATTCTCTTATGTGTTGAAGAAATTTTTTCTAGGTATTATCCCACACTATTGAAAAAATAGTGTACTTCTAGAACTACAACTCTTTTAATTTATAAGGCATGCCATTTTTTTTAAATAAACAGTATTTCGATATCTGTAGAGGTAAATTTCTTTGCTCCCGTTTTTGTTATTTTTAAAGATATTATTTTTATACCCAGCGTATAACGCGCACCCTCAAATTTCGATCTTATTTTTGTGTTACACCTGATTTCACGGCAGTTGTTTTTACTTCTTTAAATCATTCCTAAATGGATTCAGATGCATGGTATAGATAATTCTGTTGCTAAAATATCTGGTTAGTAAATATCTAAATGGTATCGGATAATCATGACATTGTGCAGAATCCATGTGTCTCAAAATTCACTTTGAGCAATCCATCATATCTACAATCTTACAAAACCATTATTGATCAACCTCCCATTTGTCACCAGAAGGAATTGAAGCATTCTTTCAGTTACATCTTCAAGACTTTTTATTAATGCGTGCAGACATTGAGATTGTCAAAGTTAATTTCATTTCCATCAGAAAATATAGTTTATTTCCATTTGTTATTACATAATATGACATTTTTTTAACTATTTCAGTCTTTCTCCTCAATAATGTTTCAATAGCTTTGATGTTTTTAATTAATTTTCATAAGATATACATTAATATTTGTTTCTGTAACAGGATTTTTCTTCTGAATTTTTTTTGAATATTTTCCAAGATGAAAAAGCTTTTTTTAATCTATAGTTAGAAAAATCTGTTCATAGCCTCTTTCGCTCATAATTCTTTTTGTTCATCAGAGGTCTGAAAACCAGATTTCCTGAAACTTTGACAAGGGTTGGCTAATTATCACTATTTGCTTTATCAAAGTGCCAAAGTTTAATAAAATTTTAATTTTTATAGAAGATTAAATTCATCGAGGCAGTTTACTTGAAAAAAACAAATAAAAGTAATTATTTTATAGATAAAATAAAATATAAAATTTCGTAAAAGCCATGGGATTCTCAAGCATGAAGGGATAAATCAGAAGGCTTATACCAATGAAGAAGAAACAACTTATCGACGTATCAACAGATTCGACGTTGAAATCTAAATTTAAGCAGAGACAGCTCTTACATTTTAGATTGTAAATTTGCAGACTACATGGAAGTTTTTCAAATACGCTAAAGCATTTTAATGCCAATCTGAACAATATATTTAAGTTCAAAATATCTCTCATCAACAAAAACAAATCATAGAAGTACATTAGAAGAATGTAAAAGCTGATTACATATAGCTTTAATACACCTAGACTTCGATAGTTCATTACCAATAACATGTCGATTTACTTTAAGGTATCCGACTACGTTCGGAACCGTGATTTTTCAAAAGCGTATAAATGGATAATATTTATGATATTTAGTGTCACTTAGATTAGAAAATGTATATAAATTTTTTTAAAAATAGTATTACAATAAAAAATTATTTAAGTACACTATTTTGACAAAAATTGAATATAAAATGTCCCATTTTCAAAATATTCTCCTTTTGTGAAAAATGCTTCTATTATAATAATATTTTGCCTGTACATATCTCAGACCAATATACAAAGGATCAACTGGAAATTTAGAAATATATACCTTAGAAGTAGGTTTATCCATGTTTTACGACAACAGAGGGGAGACATTTTAAGAATAAAACGCCGATAATTATTTCAGTTGGCTGTAACTCTGAAAATAATGTGAATTTTTCACAAAAAAAAAAAAATAGTTCAGACTCTCTGGAGAAGTCTTTACTTTATATAAGCACACACACACAAAATATAATTATTTTAGAAGCATTACTTATAAAAGGAGAACATTTAGAAAAAAAGGTTATTCTAAGTTAATTTTTTGCCAAAATATTGTATTTAAATATTTTTTTTTGTCAAAATGTCCTTGAAACAATTTTGTACATGTATTCTAATCTAAATGACACTAAGTGAAAATTATCCATTTATGCGCTTTTTTAAAATCACGGTTCCGAACGTAGTCGGATATATACCTTAAATATTACTTTAATATACAATGATACGCCGAACTTACGCGACAGATGGATCTGAGTGATAACCACTAAGTTGAATTCGTGTAAGTTGATGGAATAGTTCCCCATATAAATAAATGTAAATTATCGTTAGTTAGTACCGGCAATGAAAGAAAATAATAATTTAGAGCAAAAGAAGTTCAATAAAATCTTAGATAACACTTCAAGATATACAAATTTGTAAACCGAAGTTATTTTTATGAAGAATGTTTCATAAAATCTAAAAAGTAATCCCTGAAAGCTCACAGATTTTTTTCTCCCCCCAAAGTTTTCTCGTAACATGCTAATAATTTTTTTTATTCCCTGTTTTGTTGAAAAAATACGCTCTTCACTTTCAGTCTGCAACTTTTACAAAATATGTAACCCTTTTTTTAAATAAACTGAGGACTTCCGTCAAATTACCAATCGTCATTCAATCTTCTGAAGGAACTGGATCTAAAGACTCCACTTCGATGTCTGGTTCTTGCTCATGCACTTCAATGAGTCATCCATTGTTAGCTCCTGATTGTGGGAATTCAGCACTTTTTGAACGCTATCACTATGCATTTTTAAATTTATTTGCCTGGCAAGATCAACAACTTCTCCAATCAAATTATCAATTTCATTAGAGTCTGACACTGATTTTGCCTGAGATTCGGAATTCAGAAATGGGAGGGGAAAAAAAGCGACGAATCGAAGAGATTTGAATATCGCATAACTCCGAATTTGAGTAAGTCGGGGTAGAGTAAGTTGAGATATTACTGTATATTCTTCTTAGACTTTTTTATATGGAGTTTTCCGGAAGCCTTCTACAGTTTGAATTGCATCGTGAGTCAACAATGTTTGAAGTATCCGGTTTGTATTTTGTTTGAATCTTCTTTTCAAATTATGACATTGTTAATTAAAGCTTTAGAATGCTTCATTAGACTAGCTGCTTCTTTCCAGATTTACCCATGCCCTCATAAAAAAAAATTTTTTTTGGCACTCTTCATACTCATATAATTTCTTCTTCTAAATTGACCAGGTTTGCTACCCTTTTTTTTGGTTAATGAATAGCGTGATCTCTCCTTAATGGAAAATTTCTGACGCTTTATTGAAATGCTTTTATAAATATGTTTGACAAACATAACAATTAAAACCAATTTGAAACTTAATCACACTGGAATTAAATTCAGAAAATCTATCAAATAATTCTCTCAGGCCAGAAGTATACCGACGATTTTTTTTCTTTTTTCGCTTTGGAATGATTAAAATACAGAATGCAAGATTCAACTAACGCATATTCATTCATTTAATTAAATTTAATTGCAATCAGGCTGTCCTTTTATGTTGCTTTGATTTTTATTTCTTAGAAGCTAAATAGCTTATAAAATTTCTGGCAATGTAAATCAACATTTTAATGGAAAAAACTTTTAGTAAAATCACATTTTTATTGTAACTTAAATTTGAATGCAACTTAATATTTAAGCGTATAAAATGTCGGTTTGTCTTTACACGTGAACTTCTTCACCGTGTTTTCATTAAGGTATCCGACTACGTTCGGAACCGTGATTTTGCAAAAGCGTATAAATGGATAATATTTATGATATTTAGTGTCACTTAGATTAGAAAATGTATATAAAATTGTTTTAAAAATAGTATTACAATAAAAAATTATTTAAGTACAATATTTTGACAAAAAAGGAACATAGAATGACCCATTTTCAAAATGTTCTCCTTTTGTGAAAAATGCTTCTATTATAATAATATTTTGCCTGTATATAGCTCAGACCTCTGTACAGAGGCTCAACCAGAATTTTTGAAATACATAACTTAAAAGTGATTTTATCCATGTCTTGCGCCGACAGAGGGGAGAAATTTTAAGAAAAAAACGCCGATAATTATTTCAATCGGTGGTAACTCTGAAAATAATGTGAATTTTTCAAAACTCATAGTTGAGTCTCTGTACAGAGATCTGAGCTATATACAGGCAAAATATTATTATAATAGAATCGTTTTTCACAAAAGAAGATTTTGAAGAAAGGTTATTGTAAGTTATTGTATATTTTTTTTGTCAAAATGTCCTTAAAACAATTTTATTTATGTATTCTAATCTAAGTGACATTTATTATCATGAAAATTATCCATTTATGCGTTTTTTTTAAATCACGATTCCGAACTTAGTCGGATACCTTAAGCTTATGTTTTTGGAATAAACTCGTTCGTAGAGGTATTGTTCATTGCCAAAGTCCCATTACAACAAAGATTTTCTCATAAGTTCAATTTTATTAGTTTTGAATTCCGTAAGAATACAAATTCAACAATATATGTGTAATTTTTTTGGATAAGTATAAAATTGTTAATAATGATTAAAATATAATTATACCTTTTATTTTAAACTTGTTGCATTTTTATTGATATAAAATTATACAATAATAAATACTTTAATAAATACTTCAATAACTTTTAATTCTAATAAAAGTAACTTAATCTTATCGAGCTAAAATTATATGTTTACTTCATGAGATACATATAAATACAAACTTTATTATTTCAACGCATATGCATGTTTTCATCACATAATTTATTGCTTTTAAAAAAGAATCTTCGCAACAATGCGAATCACACACGTCAGGATGCTCAAACTCGCTCTGCATAATTTATATCTAAACACCAATTAACGCGTCCACTCAAACATACAAAATTAGAAGTGTAATAATGATTGGTTAGAAGATTTCCTTTGATTCTCTTCTAGCCAATTAGAAAAGCGCACATTACGTGGATATAGTGATAGTGATTACAATCAATTGCAGATTCACGGCAATTATTATAATGAAAGAAGTAGTACTTTGGATTGGAATTCCAAGCTCTTCAGCGGAAACTTCTAATGAACGACGAATTTTGCAATTGTTCGTAATTATGTAGTGTTTCAAATGGGGTTTACTATTGATAGACTTTAAACTGTCTATCGAAAGATATTTAATTATAAATTCAAAAAGGTCGATACTGTGTAAAAAGTTTCTAGTTTGGGATACTGCTCATGTGATGTTAAATCGTGAAATTAGAAGTGGGATAAGTTTACTCGTTTAAAATCTTTTATAATTATCCATTGATTATTCTAAAATCTTCAGTAGTGGTTTATCAAATAGATAAATACGAAGTATACTTTTATCAGTGAACATAAGAAACATTTAAATACACACATAACTGTTAACATTAAAAATATATTTATTTTAATAGTGAATAATTTTGAGATACCAAGATTATTATGATGGGTACATCCTTCAGATGATTCATTGTGTGCAGTTTGTGATTTCCAGTGATTCAAAATTATAGATTTGATGGTTTAAAATTAAAACTTAATAAAATAAATTAAATACACATATAAATTTAGCGCTTTTTACAGAACTAGTTCGGAGTATGAACACCAATTACACTGTACATATTTTAACAAAATATTATGATTATACATCCTAATTTATTACATCTTTTTCTATAAATTAATAAAATTAAAATTGCCATTAACACATTTTGAGTAATATACAATAATTAAATAATACGCAATTGTAAAATATTTTCATTTTTGTTTATCAAGTTTTGCTGGCTTTGATTTTAGATATATTAGGCTTTCACATTCAGTATAAGTTTCCTACTATATTTTCAGGTATTAAAAGTACTATTTATAATCTAATCTTAATTAGAAAAATGAATATTTAATAAAATTTTCATATTAATTTTTAAGAAAGAAAATTCTATTAGATTAAAGCATATGTATTTCATATATGGTAAATATTTAAGGTAAAATAAATATTTTAACTTACGCTTGCTGAATAATAAATGTTAATTTTTATAAGATTTTTACAACATCTAAATTTATACATCTTTCCTGGCGAGAGAATAAAATGATTCCAGGCTTATTAGTTACTTCGGTTATTCACAGAATAGTTTTTTGAAATATATAATATATATATATATATCTTTGCTTTTACTTTAAAATGTAACCAATTTCTGATTTCTATGGAATGGTTAAATTGTCTCAAGGAAGAAAAAATTACTCATTAGCATCTATCATCTTGATACTGACCTAAGAAGTTTAGTCAAGCAAGACTGTGATTGATATTTAAAAATAGTTAAAGTTATAAAATCATGAATTTTAAATATTATGGTTTGAACATAATATGTCTGGAATATATTTAGATTAATCATAAGCAGGAGCTAAATGCAGGAACAGGTATTTCCCATCTGAAAATAAGGAAAACAAAAACTTTTTCTGAAATTAGTTGGGATTCAAGAAATTAATCAATAACCAAGATTAAAAATCCATTTAGATTTTGGTATATTTTTAATGCTTAGTTTTTTTTTTAAAAATAATCATTAATAACAAAACAAATTTCATTTTGAAAGATGAATTGAAATCATAATTTTTTCGCAGTATTCCTACGTTTAAATTCTGTTACAATAGTTTTCTTTCCTTCCTTCTTGTTTTTGTTTCTTACAAAATAAGATTTTACAAATAAGTACATTGAAAAAGGAATTATTTCAACAACTGAAACTGGATCTCATACAGAACGCGAAAGCCAAAATCTGAAAAAAGATTTACAACGAATAATGAAATGTTTAACATAAGAAAGATCATTTCTTTTTTAAAACATCTGCGGATTTTAAATAACTAATAATAATCAAGTATAGATAAATCGTTATGATATCGGAATAAGTCTGGAATTATAAGGGTTACCAAAGTGAATAATCTACCAGAATTAAATCGTGTTATCTCACTTCAAAATCTAAAACTTATCGCCAAATCCAATATAGATAGCCTAACCAACACTCCACCAGATACATTATATAATTTTAAACTCTATTTGAAATTAGCATGAAATAACTGAATATACTTTCGAAAAACAAAATAAATCATTAATTGGCTGAAACAAGTCTTCTGGGTATTTGATATTTAACTCTCACTTGTTGCATTCACTGTATCAAAATCCGATTCTTTGTGTTATTATTGTATATGATGAAAATAATTTGTAGACAATTTTCGAATATCAGTATTTATTTTCAAGCGTTTTTTTTTTCTCTCTCCTCTTTTTTTTTTTTTTTTTAATCTTTGAAACAATTAAATAAAGAGTATCATTGAAATATCTAATTTTTTTTAGGAAAAGAAGTCCATAACGTATAAGGAAATGATAATAATTTGCAGATGAGCCATACAATTTAACTTAGTGTGACCTTTTAAAGGAAATTCTTAAATAAAATATCATTGAAATAATTCTAAATGAAAACTTATTTGCGAAGTTACTCTTAAAACTCAATTCCTTTTTCTCTGTTTAATTTAATTATCACAGACATTTACCTAAAAAAATGCTTATTTCAATTAGTGTATTGAATTTAAAATATCACAATCCCTTGCTGAATTCGCAAAGATCACATTAATCATATGTTTAGAATAAATCTTTTAAAAATAATCCATGAAGAAAACGATATCAAAATCTTCTTTCTCGAATCATTGATTAGCCAAAAAAGCATTTCCTCTGTCTCTTGTTAATTGCTTGAATAAAAATTTGCACTTATTATTGACTTCAAAGGGATTAAAATCTTCTAAAATATAACCTACTCAAAGTAGCCAAGAACAATTTGTACAAGAATATCAATTATCTTAAAAGCAACGGAGTTGCAAATCCACAAAGTAAAAAAATAAACAACAAAAGTATACAATGTTTTTTACCAAACGTGTTTACCAAAATTGTGAAAAATTATTTACCAGTTATTAATAGTGGTATGAGAGATAGAAAATAAATTACTTTGGGCTTGTTAAAAGGGAAAACATTAATTTTAGACAATTTCAAAAAATAAAATGAAATGCGCTTTTTTCAGCGATATAAAATGCCTTATTTATTAAAGTAAGGAACTTTATTTCAAGCAGATAAACATTAAACTTGATGTTGTCAAACGTAAACATGGTTTATACGTTACGGCCTTAACACGAACATAAGTCAAACAAGTAAATAATGAAATCCAATAATGTCTATTTATAACTTTTATTTAACGAATTTTAAATGTAAACTCATTATCAGCTAATAAATTGGAAAGGGCATTGATGACATGTTTTAAATTTAGAAATCAATTAACTATATTAATTACATTAATCAAAAGCTTGACAAAAAGTCCCAGTTTTGTCACGCCGTTCCCATCTTGTTAAGGGATCTCTACACACACAGCGTCAGGTGTTGATCCTCTACCTGATTATTATCTTTGTTTCTGATGTATTGTAGAAACTTAAAATTGCAAATGGCAACAGTCAAGTTTCGTTACTCTAATTAGTGTGAGAATAAAAATGGCTTTTCAGTGGCTCTTTTTGAGTTTTTGAAAAGTAATTACTACTAAATAACAAGAGAATTTTTATTTATTAGGGTTTTTACGACATTTATAATCATTTGAATGAAATTTTGAGATGTTAAAACACACAATATATTAAACTAACTACACACAGTTTGTTCTGATTCGATATTCAAAACGAAACACGTAGAGAAAATACACGATCAATGGTTTTATGATGACACAACCAGCTAATCAGCTAATAAATCAATTTCATGACAATTTAACCAAAGTTTTGGATCACATTCTGTTTTATATTTATATCAAAAAATGATCCCTAAGGATAAAATAATAGTAGAGTTTATATAATAGAATACAATTAGATTTAAGATTATCAAAATAATTCAATCTCTGTATATCAACAGAATATAACGTGTCACTAAATACCAAAAACATTTTTATTATCATATTAAAATAACATGAACTCAGTTTTCATATAAAAAAGAAAAGCATCGAACTAATATATTTAACTTTCCAAATCTTCCGTTGCTACCATCGAATATGAATGATAATAATTTTCCTTCAATCTGGTGATATCATTTTATGTTCAAATCAACTTTGTGTACAAAATTCAAAAACCAATATGATCAACTGGATGCAAATACTGGTGAGGAATAATTGCTTGTGCAAACTCAGTTTGTTAATTGATGCTGTCACTTTTCTTGCTTGTTTGTAACTCTTCAATTGTAATTCTGAGTGTTTCTAAATGATACATTGTATTACCATCAATTAAGTTAAGTGTAAATAATCATTGGGGGTTGGTTAATATCAATAAATATCTCACCTTCGGCAAACAAAAAGCTAATCAGTGCCCTCAATTCCACCTTGGTGCAGATCAACAATGGACTCCATTGATAAAACTTGGAAAAGAAACTACAAAAGTCCGTTTACTTTTTGATTTTTCCTCGTACATTAAAAAAAAGTCATTCTTATTTTTAAACACTTCTCAAGGAAATGTTTACATGAATATAACTTGAGAAATAATGTTCAAAAAGTATTTTCATTTAGTATGAAATTAATGTAAAATAATATTTTTATACAAATCAAAGTTAATTGGTTTTATATTAGTATAGAACAGCGCGCGCGTTTCTCAAACTGTGATAACTCTATGAGAGGGGCGCGAGTATATTGAAAAGTCGAAAACAAAATATTCTTTAAAAAATTATGAATTTACTGAAAGTAAACAAATAAAATACTTTCTGATATAATAAAATATAAAATACACATTATCACTGAAAAATACACTTATAAATGTATCGGTACTTTACATTGTATTTCATTATTAATTTTAACAATATTTAGTTCAGAGCCAGTTAGATAATTATCAGTGACCCCATAAGCTTGCATTAACACTTATCTTGATAATTTTTACGGTTTATAATTAATTCCTTAACTGCCGATTTAAAGTTACGCAATTCGCTCTCCACACACAATGCCACCTTTTTCCACGTAGACGCGCGTATTTTGATGTTTTTTTGGGGGTGAGGGAGGAGAAAAGGAACAAATAAGCAAATCCTTTGAAATGAGTAAATCCTTTACAAACACTGTCAAGGTAATTTTATTGCATTCCAAAGCCTTCGGAGTAATTTTTTGGATAGAAGTGCACAGAAAAGATCGTACTTCGGAAAGACGTATATATTCGATCAGAAAATTAATGCTTTGACAGAGTGAGACGTTTATATACGTAAGTGGCATATAAGAGGGTAAAGTAGTATTGTAGCTTTAGTGTCAAAGTATAGTATTATTGAATTCAATGCATTGTTATTGTTTGGAGGGAGGGGGGGCCTCGATGAAAATGATGATTGAAAATTGAGTTGCGCATATTGCAAGTTTGAGAAGCACTGGTATAGGAATTATCTGAAGGCAAATCAAAGGCAAATATATGCGATTACACAGTCCAGTATTAACTGCAATCGATTTTATTTGGGACATTTTTATGGAACAAAATAAACTTAATAAATATCTAACTTGAATAATATGAGAAATATTTAAAAAAACGTAGAAATTCTTTCAGATGGTGAAAGAAAAGTCAATATTATTTTTTTTTATTTCCACAAAATAAAATAAGTTTTCTTAATGAAATAAATTTCCAACAATTTTTCTCATTCTTCCAAGCATGTACTTTTTGGATACCTTTAAAATTTTCATTTTACCGCTTCGGCATTCAAGACACTACAAATATATCTTTAAAAAATAACACTTCCATCTTTATTTCAATTATTCCGTGTGGAAAAATGCACCCCTAAGCCCACGAAAAGAATTCGTCTTACACGAAGCGTTATGACGAAATGCAAAGACAAAAATTTAGTTTTTCGAATAGCAATGTTTTGAAAATATTTTTTCATATCTTCTCAACTCGTTCTCAGAACGTGGAAAATTACAACGGGGAAACAAGTGAATACATACAGGCGAAGAGTTATGAAAATGATGTACAAGGTATTCTTTTGATTAAAAAAAGAAACAATGGTTGAGTAAGCGGGTATTTTCATGCTCGAGCGAACTTTGAGGAACAGAATGAAAATGTTTTTACCAAGTATCCTGCGGTGAAGACTCAGAGACAAAATATTTTGCTTGTGGAAGAATTCTGGATAAATTGGCTTGTGAAAGTTAGGATATTGGAAATGAGGAACCTTCAGAAATGTGCACTAAATTTTCGGTATGCCTTTTTTTTTTTTTTTTTTTTGTGTTTCGGAATAAAAATATAACAATTGTAAATTTAGAATAATTACTATAGAAATACGCGGATAAGCATTTCATATTTCTTTTAAACCAGAGTTTCTCAAACTGTGGGGCGCGCCCCCCTTGGGTGGCGTGACAACTCTACGAGGGGGGCGCGAGCCTATTGAAAAGTCGAAAACAAAAGATTATTTTAAAAAATTATAAATGTACTGAAAGTAAACAAACAAAATACAATCTGGCATAGTAAAAAATAAAATACACATTTACATTGACATATTATTTTATAAATGTTTCGGTGCTACACAATGTATTTCATAATTAATTCAACAATACTAAGTTAAGAACAAGTTTATTAATTATCAGTGACTCCATGGGGGTCGTCATATATATAATTAAAAACAGAAATTAAACCTTATCTTGATAATTTTATACGGTTTATAATTAATCTCTTAACTGCCGATTAAAAGTTACGCGATTCGCTTCCAAATACCAAACGTTTTCCACGTTAGAGTGCATATGGGTTGTACTGAAGGAGGGAGCGGGGGAATAAAGAGTGCGTATGTGATGTATTGGGGAAGGGAAGAATAAAGAAGCAAAAAAATTATCTGAAATAAGTAAATCCATTGCCACCATTGTCAAGGTCCTTTTATTGCATTCCAAAGCCTTCGGAATAATTTTATGGACAGCAGTACACAGAAAAGATCGTACTTCGGAAAGACGTATGTATACGTCCGAGGAAATAAATGCTTTGGCTTAGCGAGATGTTTATATACACCAGGGGCGCTTAAGAGGTTAAAATTGTATCGTAGTTTTAGCATCAAAGTATAGTATTATTGAGTTCAATACATTATCATTGTATGAGGGGAGCGTGATGAAATTTATGATTGAATATTGGGTCGCGAATATTGCAACTTTGAGAAACACTGATTTAAACACTTAACCTCTTAATGCATCTTCATCTACAGCAAGGGTGATGAATCTTTATGGATCAACGTGCCATTTTTTTAAAAGAAATGTTTAATGAGGTACAGACGTGCCGTCAAAAAAATTTTAACTTGTGATTATTGGGAAAATATTAAAAGTAAATATACTAGCAACCTGTCTTTATTTACTACGAAAAAATACCTTTTTGCACTGTATAGTAAATGTTTTAATAAATTCAAATTAAAACAACATTAGTGTGACTAATGTTGTTGCAGATTGGATGACAAATAACAAATTAGGATTATAACATGCTACTTTTAGCAAAATGCACGCTGAACTGGAGTCGTCTGCCAAATGGTTTCCAAGCAATTAATTATTTTTGCTATGGTTTACTTTTTTGAGAAGAGGATTTGTGATTTGCCTCAAAATGCCATTTAACAGACGATGTTCTGCATACCACTGTTCCAGAACATGAAACAAACACCACGTTGTTGCTTTTACTAATCATGCCATTTTTCTAGATTCACCATTTGAATTTTTCTGTTACACTTACTATCACACACTTTTTGTTCTCTTGCTGAAATGTTAAAAAAAACAGTTAAAAATAAAAAATATAAGAGAAATAAACTTTAAAATACAGTTGTGTCGACGAAATTAACTATGCTTCGCCTTGAAAAATTTTGCATCATAAGTAACTGAATAGTCTAAGGCTATAACATATAATTAAAGATTATATAACATACTCTTGGCCCACTCTTGACTTCCAAGCTAGAATTCACCGTAAATATTTTACAAAATTGTACGACCTCCGGTCGTAAATCTTAAGCAAAATTTTATCACTTGTTCTACAATTATCAACAATTGACCATCTAGTGACAAACCGTCGACTAACTTCGCTTATCTAAATGTCAACGTTTAAATAGAACAACTCATTTGAATAAATCAAGCCTTCTTCGAGAGAAAATTTTCAATAAAACATATAGTTAAAAAAAATAATTTTACCCCAAAAGAATTAGTAGACGGTTCGCGGATAGACCCGTTAAGCCATCCTGTTGTATATTTGACCCTTAACGCATTCGCCCGTGTAGGATACGGACGAAAGTTATCGTCAAATTTGCACATACCCGTGCCTCACTCGGGTGATCTGGTAACTCGAGTTATATTTTTTTAATGCCCATCTGTGATTCATTTTAGTAAATATAGATAGATTATAGTTAAACCAATTTACCATAAATGATATCATTTGTAGCATTTTTCTTGCGTAAACCATTGGGTCATGTTGATGATTAGCTATAAGTTACTTAGGAAGTCTTTCTCATAACAGTCTCTCAGTTGTTTGGGGAGTAACAGGTAACATATCCATTTTTATTGCGTTAAATATCACAAAAGTAAAAAATTAACCAAAAATTAGATTTTACTAAGTGTTTCTATATCTTGTTTAGAAAATTTTATCTGGTAATGAGCGACTTCGAAGATTTTTAATATACTTCATGGTATATCATACAAAACTGAATTTTTAGCCATTCTCATGCTTTTAACTATGACAGTTTGATTTAAATTGATTTTTTTAATATTTTGAAATTCAAAATAAACGGGTAATCAAATCGTCTACATTTTGTAAAGTATTTTCTTATAACTTTTAGCCTTTCTCCTCCTTTTGCTATCTAATCAACCCATTCGAAATTTCGGACCCATGAAATTTCGAAAAATAACTGACACTATACCTATATATTAATTTTCTGTCGAAAAAAAAATCTTAATAGTCTTTCTGAAAAAGAACTCGTTCTACAAGAAATTAAAGCAGTATTCCTCAAAATTTTAATATTTTCGAACCAATTTTCAGTCGTAATTTTCATCCCGCCCCCCTCATACTACAACTATCAATTAAAGCAATAATAATATATTTCACCGCTAAAACTACAACGCGATTTTACTTATAAACGGCACAAATGATCAAAATAAGTATTATACTTTGTATATAATATTGTATATGACAAGTCCATGGAAGTTACTAGTAATTACTAAACTTGTGTTTAATTTAGTATTGATAAATTAATTATGAAATACTTTTTGCCGTACTGATACATCATAAGTATTTTATATCAATGTGAATTTTATTTTTTATTTTATCAGAATGTTTTTTGTTTTTCTTCCTTTCAGTAGATTTTTAATTATTATTTTTACTTTTCTTATTTTCGACGTTTCGATGTGCTCCCGCTAACACGTAAGGTTATCACGCCCCTCTTGTTGGGCACTCCCCAAAATTTGAGAAATGATGGTTTAAAGGCAATATAAATATAAATGGATGCGTGTTATTAGAAAATACTACGGTGAAGTGTTTACATATGTAGAGAGAGGTATAGCATTTCTTCTTCCGATATCTTTTTTTTTAATTATAATTTTTATTTTTAATTCATCATAAAAAAATTCAGTACGGAAGTAAAATATATATGGCTATTTTAATAAAAGAGAGTAAGTATACTTAAATTCACTTTAAGCCAACTAAAAGCGAAAACCAAATTCGTGAGATACGGGGAAAAAATGTGTTTTAAAAGAAACCAATATATATATATATATATATATATATATAATGTACTCAATCTCACAAATATCAACAAAACAAAAAATACATTAAAAAAAATTAAATCAGTTCCTACTCAGATCAACAAAGAAAATTTTTATTTTAGCTACTTTTTATTAAATAGTTAAAATTAATATAAATATGTATATACATAGGACAGCATCACAACATTAAGAGATAATTAATTTTTATTAATTATCATTAAAGTATCGTATTGTCATCCAACACAATCGTGTACATAAAATTTTAGTTCAACTGAATGTTTTAAAACTCGAGAAAAAAAACCTATTTAAGTTTTAACACAAGTCGCCAAAACGGTCGCTAAGTCACCAAAAATGATGCCAACGTGGCTGTATTTGTATTTCTTTAAATAAGTTTTAATCAATTAATTTTTATTAAATATAATTAAATTACTGTATTGTTATCCAAAATAATCATGCATATAAAATTTCAGCTCAATTGAGCGCTTTAAAATGTATTTTATTGACGATTGAAAATTTCACCAAGATAAATAAATAAATATGTAGAAAGAATGAGATAATAGTAGGAATTAAAAAATATCATCATTTTAAATATTGATTTATTTACTCATTCGTGCTTTTTCAACTCTAGGTGAAGATGGGCTCTTTCAGTGCATGGATTGACGCTTCATGTCCGGATCATAAGTAAATACCTTACGATTCGTTACATATTATTATTCTTTCCAATAAGTTTGGATCATTTTTCAATAGCATCAAAAGTATAAATACAAATATTCTTGTGAGTTTCTTGTTGTTCAAAGGAGAGAATTTCAAACATCATGTTGGTACATACTTTTTTGCAGGTTAAAACTGTTATGTACAATTGCCGAATGAATTCTTTGGCAATTTATAGGGTCTCAGCAATCACATACATACTTAATTAAAGGTTAGGTCGATCTAAATTACCGATTTTATTCGATATTGGCATACATTTTTGACGTGGAAGGGTTACCAGGAAGGAAATTAAGGCCTTCTCTGCCATCTTGAAAACCGTGTAGGGCATAATTGCACATTAAATCTGTCGAGAGCTGAAACGTCCTCCTGTTGGTGTGGTGTGGTAGTTAGGAGAGGGTGGTGCCAGCTCAGGTGTCGTCCACATCACTTGACCATGGTTTAAAATTCCTTTTTCCGTCGCCAAAATCTTCGCGTAGCTGAACAGTGCGACGTTAATATTCACTCACTCACCCACTCGCCATCTTGAAAAAGTTTAAGCCAATCAAAAACACGAGCACAGGAAGAACATGTAAAGCCATAAAAAAAAAACTTCTTTGAATAAATTATAAGTTTCAGTAGCGATTTTTCCAAGTTTCATATGAAATTCCACAATCCACTGCTCTGTTGGTACAGTTATCATTTTTCCAAAAAAAAAGTCTATTGTGAACGAAGGTTATGGTTACACGGATTTATTTACAGAAGCAAGACACACAGCTTTCGAAAAAGAAGGCTTAACGCTAAACAGATACAGGTAGCTCGCGTTTGGCGCATGCGCACTTTTTCATGTAATAGCGTCAGTTTCATTATCTAATAGACATACCTCATATTGAAGAAAAACAAGGAAAATACGATCTGCATTTTTTTAGCATAATGTTGAGAGAAATATTGATTGGTTATAGTGATGTATGCCTTTAATTTTACTAAATATTCTCAATTAATGTATAGAGGTACCATATATCTATCGCATAATACGATACACCTATACATTCAAACTAAGGTTTTTAATTTTTCGTTGTATAATGCTCATCCTTTTTTTTAAGAAGGAAGCAGAAATATACATGTGTAATGCTCTTATCTTTCGACAAAAACTATTCACATAAAAGTAACAAATCGCTTAATATCTCACTTCTCCGTAGTACACTTCTGCTTAGAGAGCAGTACAGCAGCGTTTCTCAAACTGTGGGGCACACCCCATAGGCGGGCGTGATAACCCTACCAGGGGGCACGATCATATCGAAAAGTCGAAAATAAAACACATTCAGATATAATAAAACATACATTTACACTGATGTAATATACTTATAAATATATCAGTTCTGCACAATGCATTTCATCATTAACTCATCAATAATAAATTAATGGGCTAAGTAAATATAATTTAATTTACCCATGAACTTGTCATATACAAAATGTAATAATTATCAAGATAAGTATTAAATTTTTACAGTTTATATTTAAAATCGTATTGTAGCTTTAGCAATAAAGAGCATTAGTATTGAATTCAATACATTGTTACTGTATGGAGGGGAGCGCAATGAAAACTGTGGTTGAAAATTGGGTTGCAAACATTGAAAGTTTAAGTAGCACTGCAGTACAACTTTAAAATACAGCAATAGGTGTTTTCACTAATGTGCATGAGCAGGATGGATGATTGAAAATGATGTAAAATTGTGGATCAGAAATGTTTGACGTTAACTTCCAGGTGTCTTAAAGAATCCAGAAATCATTCTAGCTTGGGGCATGTTCAAATCTTATCTAACGGATGTCGCGAAGAAACTGCTGTCAGAGTGCAAGACAAAAAACTGCTATTATTCCAGGCAGAAGAACTCCTTTAGTCCAATCTCTTGATGTGCGTATCAGTAAAACATTCAGTGGAATATGTGGTTGATAGAAGGAGAAGAACCTTTAGAAAAAAGGCTGAATGCATATACAGAATGCTCATCATTCCTTGTTTTTAAAGCTTAACTTTATACCCACTTACAATATGCACCCATAAATTTCAGTCTTAATGATGAGTGCGCGTTATAACCCGTATTATACTGTATATATACATAAAGGATAATAGAGTTAATATATAGTTATATACGATAGGTTAAATGAATTAGAGGCGAAGGTCTGTCTAAGAATGCAGTGTTAAACATAGCTTTCGGGTACGAACTTTCCCTTCTAGAAGTCTATATTAATGAGTTTAGATAAAATTTTTAGAAGAGAAAACTGTTATAAATAATGTGAAATGGTATTCGTAAGAAAACCAAGAATTTTGATCAATGGAATGGATTCATTAGGGACATGTGATTTTTTTTTTTAAATTTAAATTACAATAAATCAATATGTAAACAATTAAATCTGCTCTGAATTTTTTAAAAAAAACTTAAATCATGTGTGATGGTAATAAAACGTAAATGCCATCTTTTTACATCTAAAAGAGAATAAAAACTGTAATACTATAATATTCTATACTAAAATATTTTCAAAAAATTACTATATAAGAAAGTTTAATTTAATGAAATATCACAAAGGCAATGAAAACAGACACACAAAAGTTGAAAGCCTAAATTTTTTATTTGTGCATAATGGTCGGGTTTGCAAAATTTACACTATTGTAAGGGTATATTAACTATTGAATATTGCATATGCATAAAATGAATCACGTAATCATATTTTCCGGGTTTGAGAGACCAGTTAGCAGTATCTCCACAGCACAAAAATGCTTCAGTACAATATTTTGACAAAAAATGAACATAGAACGACCAATTTTTAAGATATTCTCCTTTTGTGAAAAATGCTTCTATTATAATAATATTTTGCCTGCATATAGCTCAGACCTCTGTACAAAGACTCAACTAGATTTTATAACTTAGAATTAGGTTTATCCATATTTTACGACAACAGACGGGAGCTATTTTAAGAAAAAAACGCCGATAATTATTTCAGTTGGTGGTAACTCTGAAAATAATGTGAAGTTTTCAAAAATCCTAGTTCAGACTCTCTGGAGAATTCTTTGTATAAGCGAAATATATATTATTATTTTAGAGAGAAGCATTACTTATTAAAGGAGAACATTTTGTAAAAAAAGATTATTCTAAGTTAATTTTTTGCCGAAATATTGTATTTAAATAATTTTTTTGTCAAAATATCCTTAAAACATTTTTATTCGTGTATTCTAATCTCAGTGGCACTAAATATCATGAGAATTATCCATTTATGCGCTTTTGCAAAACCACGGTTCCGAACGTAGTCGGATACCTTAATAACAAAAAGCTTCTTGTGTTCATTCTTTTACAACTTAGCTTTTAAGTCTTAATATGTTTGGATAAAATTTCCTTCCTTACATTTATCTTTATTTTTAAATTCATAAAATTTAAATTCTTTTCCTTTAAGGTATCCGACTACGTTCGGAACTGTGATTTTGCAAAAGCGTATAAATGGATAATACTTATGATATTTAGTGTCACTTAGATTAGAAAATGTATATAAAATTGTTTTAAGAGTAGTATTACAATAAAAAATTATTTAAGTACAATATTTTGACAAAAAATGAACATAGAATGACCCATTTTCAAACTATTCCCGTTTTGTGAATATTGCTTCTATTATAATAATATTTTGCTTGTATATAGCTCAAACCTCTG
>BMAV01021516.1:62409-77157 GCA_019973955.1 Trichonephila inaurata madagascariensis
TATATAATTTATCAATTATATATATATACACAAGTAATTAACAATGTTGCAAGATAAACATTTGATACAAATTTGTGTAAAAAAGTGTTTATCATTCTGTGATTTTTAGTGTAAAATAGATAAATTATATCACCAATCGATTATATATAACAGAGGTTCCCAAACTTTTTTTTGTCTCATTGACCCCTTGCCTTGTTATTCGGTTTTGGATAGACTAATTAACTAATATTGAATTTTTGCAAATTTATCAACTTGAATGTCTTTTTCGCAGCTGCTATAGAGCTACATACTTTAAAATAATCACATTTTTCACTGTATTGAAGCTTTGCGTTTAAAATTTAAAAAGTTCATGTTAATCAAATAAAAATTGAATTAATACATGAAATAGCTGTTACATAAAATAACTAAGCAACAAACACAAATGTTTTTAATGAGTGAATGTGCTATTAATGAACCTGGTGCATTAATAAATTTTCAACATTTGGTATCTATATTGTCAGGTTTAATCTTAAATCTCCTTTGTTAGTAGAGTTCATTTTTTTTAGGGTTGACAACCTCGCTGAAACTCCTCAGTAGGAGAAGCACACATAACTAAAAATTTTCTAACGATATTCCATAATTTGCGAAAACTAACAGGCTTGACTTTTTAAAGCTAAAATTGCTGACATCCATTTCTAGACTAGACCTTAAGATCTTCGTTAGTGACTATTCCAATCACTTCTTATTGTAACATGACACTTTATTTTTTCAATGTGAACATACAAATTCATTGCCTAATAGTCAAAGCATTCTCAAATCTAGTTTCAAAATCTGAATAAAAGGCATTTAAATGTTAAACGTGGGTTGAAACGTCCTGATAGATTGTGAGAAATTGAGAAAATTCGCGATCACCAGTATTATACTCCTTTATCTTAATTCTGGAAAGAAAAGCTGAAACATCAATAAAATGTATGTGCTATCACCTTCTAATTGCAAATGAACATAATCAAATTTAGTAAATAAATCTATTAAATAGGTAAAATCTGTGTTTTCCACTTGATTAAATTTTCTTTTAAAATTAAAGCCATGACCTAGTTTAATGAGAGCCACTATCACACACGTAGACCGCCATTTACACCTCATGGACTCCCAAATCAACTTTTAGCTGTCGTGGACCCCTTGAAGGTCTTCATAGATCACTGGGGGTCAATATAGACCACTTTGGGAATCATTGATATGTAACATAATACAATAAAGTTCCGATAAGCAGATTTTTCAGTTTATAGAATTTATAATTCTCATTTCTAATGAAATATGAAAATCATATCGCGGCAGCAACCGATATGAACTTTGATATGTTTTCAATTAATGTTATTTAAAGGTATTTCAACAAAAGTAGCATGGTTAATTGCAGTTAATTATTTCTCTTCCCCAGTTTCAACTATATAAAAAGTTCCATTTTAAAACTATTAATTATATCCAATTTATATTACATTTATGTATCAATTAAAAGTAATTTTTGACATTTTTATTAAAGTTCCCTTAAGAATCAGATTTAATTACTGATAATTAGCAAAAATTAGGTTTTATTAATGATATCTTTGAATTTTATCGTTCAAGTCAATGTCAGCCTTTGTTTTTAAATTGTTTATATTATTTTGCAAATAAAAGCAATAGCTAAAAATACATGAAATAAATAATAGTTTTTATGAATTATTATTATTAAAAAAATTGTAATAATTAAAATTCAACATTTGAATAATTTCTTAATTACAGTTGTCCTTTTATATCGTGGCTGTAGAATCTTACATTTCGTTTATATGTATTGAGTAAGAAAATACAGTTCATAATAACAGCAAAAGCTAACATCAATATAAATTTATAAAAATATTTAATTAATATTATAAAATAACTGTAAGATTGTTATAGGAATTTTTTGTTCCTTGATTATGCTTTTATAAAGCTAATATTTAAATAATTTTTTGAACTATCATAGAGATTGTCAGTGTCATAAATTGGCATTCTAGATATTTTCACCGAATTTATTCATTATGCTTACGTCAGCGTTTCTCAAACTGTGCAGTGTGCCCCCTAGGGGGTCGTGGTAATCCTACTAGGGCGTGTGCGCAAGCATACGAAAAGTTGAAAATAAAAGATTTTAAAAATTTATTTACTTACTGAAAGGAATCAAAGCAAAATACATTCTGAGATAATAAAAAATACACATTTACAATGATATTATATAGTTACAAATTTATCAGTACTTCACAATGTATTGGATAATTAATTTAACAATACTAAGTTAAGAACAGGTTTAATAATTACTAGTGACCCATAGGGGATTGTACAAAATTATATGCAAAATTTAATACTTATCTTGATAATTTACACAGTTTATAATTAAAGTTGTACTATAGTTTTAGCGTCAAAGTATGCTATTATTGAATTCAATGCATTGCTATTGTATGGAGAGGGGGGAGCTATGGAAATTATAAATGGAAATTGGGTCATAAAAATTGAAAGTTTGAGAAGTCCTGGCTTATATGCTTAAAATATGCTCATGTTATTTTTTTAATTTTATAATAAAATACACTAATAAGCTCTTTTTAAAAATTCCTGATAAGATTAAAAATGTAGCAGTGATGCACGAAAACCTTTCGTTTAACATTCCAGTAAAACTACCTCTATTTGTATTTCTGAAACACTTAAGATTTAAATTAAATTTCAGATGTTTATATAACCCTCCGAGATAAGTTTCTTTTATACTTTAAAGTTGGTATTTCAACTATTCTTATGAAAAAGGAAAACCAACAAAAAGTCTGGAAGGAACACATCACACAGCTGTGGGCTAACCTCATTTGCAATACCACCATCTTCATAATCCAACATTCACAAAAAATACTCTCACAAAATTTATTTTAAAAAAGAAATTCAGTTTTCAATCCTTCACCACAGGATACTTCTTGAGGCATTTTCAGGGTGTTTCTTAAAGCCCATTCGAGCAGAAAAATACCCGCTTATTCGAGCATCGTCGTCTAACATCAAAAGAATGCTCAATGTTCATATTCCTCCGCCTGTATTTATTCACCCATCTCACCGTTGTAATCTTCCGTGGAAAATAATATGAAGAAAAGAAGAAGAGTACTTTCAGCGTTGCAATTCTAAAAAATGAATGGTTGTTTTCTCATTTTGTTCGGTTTGATATTTTATGCTCCACATGATGCCAATTCTTTGCGTGGGCTTAGCAGGATATTTGTCCTAGGAGAATAATTGAAATGAAGAAAACTTCTATACGCCAGTACCTTTTAAAGATTATTTTATGACGTTCATATATTTTGAGCATATCTTAGTCAATAAAGGGGGAAAAAATGAAAGAGTTTAATCTTATAATAATGAAAGATTTTTCTTTTGGGATCTAATTTATTAGGAAGAATCCCTTAATGTACATGACTAGAATTTTATTTTACAAGGACCATTTATTTTTTAGGTTTGGTAAAAATAAAATAGTATGTTATTCTGTTATATCAAAATACATTGTTAAAACTTTTAGTTCTTAACCCGCGATCACTCGCGCATGTTTTTGCTACCGTCGTTACTCGCGGGGTGTAGAGAACACCCCAAACTTTTAACACGTGTATTTAATTATGAAAATAAAATTAACTCATTATGATTCATATTTATAAAGTACAAGATGTTTTTTGTATTATACAAATAAAATTGTTAAATGTATTGCATACAAATGAGACTAACATTAATTTAAACTAAACATACAAAATTTTCATTTTGAAACACATAATTTTATATTTTTTCATAAACCAGTAAAACGTATAAACCAGTAAAAAATATACATTAAAATTAATGAGATAATGATAGTAGAAAGTAGAAAAATATTATTTTAATCATTTTCCAAACATTTAGAGCAGATTGTATACAAATGCTCAACTTCTCGCGGGAGTTCTCAGCCCCTCTCCCAGATAACCTTTTGAAGGTCATACATTCCAATCGTTCGAGAAAGAGGGATTGCATCAGGCCTGAAGGTTCAATGACCTAAAATGTGCAGCTACAGAAGAAATTTGGGGTTCTGCGCATTCTTTTTAGAATCCTGGGAGGATTTTCTTGTTGCTGGGGTCTACAGAACAACCCGCGCGAGTGATCGCGGGTTAAGGGAATAAGGTAATTGATAACATATTTGTTGTAAAAAAGGTATTAATATTAGACACGTATAGAAAATGCTCAGATGATATATTGCACAAATAAATTCTGTACGTATATTTTCTTTATACGACTATATTCATATAACATTATGTATGACATATCAAATAGTAAACATATAATTAAGTTTCATTATGCAGTATATCACAAAACTCAACATCAAGCAGGATTGGAGTGAAATGGAGAATCGTGTTAGTTCCAGAAAAAAGAAAACAAAAAGAAATATCCATATTATTTGGAAAAATGTTGACTAGCATGTTTTTTAAAGAGTGGAAACTTTAAAATCTTCATCACACCATTAGCTAATGTGATCACAAATTTCCCACTTTTACGGTGAATTTCACTAATGCAGTGTTTCTCAAACTGTAGGGCGCCCCCCAGGGGGGAGCAAGCATATTAAAAAGTCGAAAACAAAAGATTATTTTTAAAAATTATTAATTTACTGAAAGTAAGCAAACAAAATACATTCTGACATAATAATAATAAAAAATAAAAAAAATAATAACACTTACACTGATATAATATACTTATAAATGAATCAGTACTGTGTGCACATTGTATTTTTATAATTAATTTAGCTATACTAAATTAAGAACAAGTTTAATAATTGTTAGTGACCCCATGGGCTTGTCATATATAAAATTATATACACAAATTAACAATTATCTTGATAATTTTTTTTGTATGGTTTATAAATAATCCCTTAACTGCCGATTAAAATTTACGTGATTCGCTTTCCTATGCTTCCGTTTTCCACGTAGGCACATGTATGTGAAGGGGGAAGGGGAGGAGAAGAAAAGGAATAAATAAGGAAATCTACTGATATAAGTAAATCCTTCACAAACACTGTCAAGGCCCTTTTATTGCATTCCAAAGCCTTCGGAATGATTTTATGGATAGCATTGCACAGAAAAGATCGTACTTCGGAAAGACGTATATATACGTCGAGGGTATTTACCACACCGGTTGATCGAAACGTATGTATGCACCGGTGGCACTTAAGAGGTTAAAGTCGTATTGTTGCTTTAGCATCAAAGTATAGTATTTTTGAATTCAATGTGTTGTAATTTGTACGGAGGGGAGGGGGCGATGAAAATTAAGACAGAATATTCGGTCGCAAACGTTGAAAGTTTGGGAAGCACTGCACTAATGTGGTCTTACATAGTCGCATTATTAATCGCAGTTACAAGTCGGACAAAAACACTTGCTGGTTTAGTTTAAATTGACATGGTTTGTTTGAGTCGTTGTTTGAAAAAATGATGTCACCTAACTTTGACTCTTCTTAAAAAGAAAAATTTTGTATACTATTCCAGATAAGTTCTTCAAAAGATAGCTGATTTAGTTAAGACTCGAAAATGGTACACAATGCTTTCTTTTCTCTCCATAACAATCATAGCGAAATTTTTAATTTGCAAAAGCATTTTCATTTTAAAAACACCTTTGTTGACGCTCTCTACAGCATCATAAGTTACTATGCTGAAAAATTTCACAATAATATTTTTCACTAACATTACCTTACATCAATGCTTCTCAAACTTCCAATATTTGTGACCCAATATTCAATCATAATTTTCATCGCGCCCTCCCCCTCCATACAATAACAATATACTGAATTCGATAATACGATACTTTGATGCTAAAGCTACAATTAGACATAAACCTCTTAAGGGCGTATATAAACTTCTCTCTCAGCAAAAGCATTATTTCCTTTGGACGTATATAAACGTCTTTCCAAAATACCCTTGTTTCTGTGAACTGCTACTAATAAAATCATTCTGAAGGCAGTGGAATGTAATAAAAGGTGCTTGACAGTGTTTACGAAGGATTTACTTATTTCAGAGGATTTGCTTATTTATTCCCCACCCCTCCCCATACATTGCATATGCACGCCTACCTGGAAAACGGTGGCTTTAGGGAGCGAATTGCGTAACTTTTAGTCGGTAGTTAAAGGAATTAATCATAAATTGTACAAATTATCAAGATAAGTGTTAGTTTTTGTATATAATTTTGTATATGATATGCCCATGGGGTCAATGGTAATTATTAAACTTGTTCTTAACTCAGTATTGCTAAATTAATTATAAAATATATTGTTTAGCACTGATGCATTTATAAGTGCATTATGTCAGTGTAAATGTGTCTTTTACTTTTTTATTATGTCAAAAGATATTTTGTTTGTTTATTTCGTTAAATTAGTAATTTTTTAAAATAATCTTTAGTTTTCGATTTTTCAGCAAGCTCGCGCCCCCCTTGTAGAGTTATAACGTCCCCCAAGGGGGACGCGCCCCACAGTTTGAAAACTCTGCTTTACATATATGTGCAATTAATCACAGACACAAATTAAGCAAATCACTTTGCTGGTTTAGTTAAAATTAATGTAATTCACCTCTATTTGAGAAAATAATTTCACCTACCTTTGACTCTGCCTAAAAAGAAAAAATATTTCATACTACCCCAAGCGTTATTTTAAAAGATGATTCATTTAGTTAAAATTTCCAAATGGTACAAAACTTGCTACTTTTCTGACCATAACAATCATAGCTTGTTTGTTTTTTTTTATTTGCAAAACATTATTTTAAAAGGGGCCCGGCACATAATTTTTTGAAAAAAAATATCGATTTTTACTTTTTTTATATTTTCTAAGTGTTCAAATATTATTATTTAAAATTTTATATCATATCTGGAAATATTCTATAGTTAGAAGATTCTATTATTCTATAGTTATTTTTGAAATGAATTTACTCTTTGAGGCGCATCAAATGAACTCTGCTAAGAGCTCCTGTGTTTTCCCTTGCATAAGTTCCTGATGAGCAAATCCATATGATGTTCAAGTGAAAAAATTAGAGTGTATTGGGAACATCCAAAAGTATATAGTTACACGTCTTTTGTTCAAATGAGTCAGTTAATAACACCATATGGTCAGCGATTCCAAAATCTACATTTGTGGAATTAAAAATGGTAAAATTGGGGTAAATAGGGTTGTTGCACAGTTCAATATGAGAGTCATATAGCAAAATTAATTATCTTAAAATGTTGTGATATTGCACCAAGTTATAATTGTGTGCCCTGCTTCAAAAAATTAGATGCACGTAGAATTGATTCGTGTAGCCCAACGAAAACATCTTGAGGTCCCTCAAATGGCTAAATTGTTAAAAATAATGAAAACAAGAAAACTAGAAGATCATTTTGTAGGAGCAGAGGGTTAAGAAAATGCTTCATATGCTTCTGGAAAGTACTGAAAAAAGTAAATGCTCTAAAATGACAAATTTTTACTTTAAAGCCTGTTTTCTCAAAATTTAATATTTCTTACTTAGTGTACCTTTTTCGCAAAATGTACTTATTATATAATCCTCAAATTTTCAGTGAGCATACCTTTAATATGCTTACACATTTTAATGGAAGGAATTAAATATATCAAGCAAACAGTTTTTGATAAGGCTTTTTTAAACTAAATTTTAGGGGAAAAAATTAAACATTTTTCGAAAAATTCCTAATTATTATAATTTTAAATAAAAAAAAAACAAAACCATTCTCAGACGTTTTACTGATAGTCTACACAACATGTTGTAAAAATTTTATCCAGGAGAAGTAAGTAGTTACTGAGAAAAAGGTAAATAAACTTACGTAATTTAACATGGGCTCCAATGGACGGGACGGATCCCCTTAATTCTTTCTCCCCCCATCACATCATTAGGTACAGTGACCAGAAATTTCAAAGTTTTACCGTACATTTTTTACTAACGTGATCTTACATAGCCGCTCTATTATATATATATATATATATATATATATAATCACATGCACAAATAAAACAAAACACTTTGCTGATGCAGTTAAAATTAACGTAGTTTGACTGGATAGGAGAAAATTATGTCACCTAAATTTAATTCTCCGTAAAAAGAAAAATATTACCAACTACTGTAATCAAACTTACATTTCAAAACATGACCCATTTATTTAAGACTCCAAAATGGTACAACACTTTTTGCTTTTTTTTCCATAACCATTATAGACAAATTTTTTTTAGCAAAGTGACTTTATTTCGAAAACATCTACCTTAAGTATGTAACTCGAATTAAACAATACATTTAAAAATAAAATGCAAAACAATTTTGCAATACTTTAATGAATTAAATTTCCGAAGTTTAGCAATAGATAATGACCTACCAATATCTTAAATGTAATTCTGACATTTTAATTTATAATGCATTGTCGCGTTCTAAAACATTAAACTGCTTACATGCAAAAAATTGAAAACCTTTTTTCAAGAAAATAGTTCAAGTAATTAATGCGAATATTGTACACATTTAAGTAATTTTCATTATATTTGTTATTCTGAATATTTAATTTTTTCTTTGAATGTAAAAAATGTGCACCCTTCAAAATCATCTCAGTAAATTATTCAGCATTAAATGGAATTTTTTTATTTACTAAATTCCAGACTATTTATTGAAAGCTTTAAGAAATCTTTGAATTTTATACATATATTTTTAATGATATAAAAGTATTCAGCTGTATTTAAAGCTCTAATTGTTTCAATATCAGAATGAATTAAAGGATAAATTGCAATTTAAACATTTGTATGCATTTATTATTCACTAGTTGTTTTTAATTAAAGAAATAACTTACAAACATATTTGAATATCATTAAGCTGAGCATTATTTATGTTTTAAGAAATGCTTTTGATATTCTGTTTGTACATATTCTTCCTTTTAAAATAAAGCATTTTAGGTGTTCAACGCGTAAAGCAAAATAAAATGAAGATCGTTGATTATTCTTCGAATTATTTAGAAAATGATAGTTTATAATTCAATTACTTATACTAAATATATTCTTAATATTAGATTTGTTTTTTAAGACAATAAAGGCTCCTATTTTTCCGAACATTCCAGAATCATATCAGAAATGAGAATAATATGATTTTTTTTTAAATCTTAAATCTTTCATGCTAATAATAATTTTTTTCTTCGGAAATTTCTTTCTAAGGAACAGAAATCTGAAGATGAAGCTCTATAACTGAACATATCGAAGAAAAAAAAAACCGAAAGGAAGTTCCATCTAGCAAAACTTCTAATGAAAGCATACCCGCATCAATACACCCTATTTATTTTTCACTCCATCTCTGCCCTGTCAAGTTTCGAAGGTAGAATCAGATTTCTTTTCAAAAAGAATTCCGACCATGTTTGAATTAAACATGATACGAGTTTTTTCTTAGTTATGGACAGAAGTGACATAGCATAGAATAAATATGGAAAAAAAGAGCATATACACACAACAAACAAAATGCCATCTGGTGTAGAATGACATATTCGGCGTTAGAATATATATATATATATATATATATTTAAATAATACACTTGCAATAAACTGATTTCATATGAATCTCTTTTTCTTAACTTTAAATATGGAGAGTGATTTGTTGGTGAAAATATGTTTTTCTGTAGAAAGACAGCGTTTCTCAAAATGTGGGACACGCTTCCCGAGGAAGAGGGAGAGTGATAACTCTAAGAGGGGGCGCGAGCATATTGAAAAGTTGAAAACGAAAGTTTATTTTAAAAAAATTATTAATTTACTGAAAGTAAACAAAGAAAATATATTTTGACATAAAATATAAAATACATATTTGCACCGATATAATACATTTGTAAATGTATCAGTACTGTACAATGTATTTTACAAAAAATTTAACAATAGTAAGTTAAGAACAATTTTAATACTTACCATTGACACCATGGACTTGCCATATATAAAATTATATACAAAATTTAACACTTACCTTAATAATTTGTACGGTTTATAGTTAATCCCTTAACTACCGATTAGAAGTTAAGCAATTCGCTCCCCAATGCAACCGGTTTCCACTAGGCGCGCATATGGGATGTGTTGGGTGTGGATGAAAAGGAATAAATAAGTAAAACCTTCTCTGAAATAAATAAATCCTTTACAAACACTGTCAACGTCATTTTTCTGCATTCCAAAACCTTCGGCACAATTTTATAGATTGTAGCGCACTGAAAAGATCATACTTCGGAAAGACGTATATATACGTTAATGGCAATTAATGAATTGGCTGTGCGAGACGTATATATACGTTCAGAACAAGTAACAAACTGGTTGAGTGAGGCGTTTATATACGTCGGTGGCACTTAAGAGGTTAAATTCGCAAATACTGAAAATTTGTGAAAAACTAAGTTAAAACAAAAATGATCTATTAAGCGATACACGGTAGTTCTACAAAGAAAAGAAATTATTATTAATAGAAGCCTACCTATGCGGAAAAGATGTTCTATGGCAGGGGTGGGCAGAACTTTTCCAGAGTACCGCTTCATTCTAACTTTTTCAAGGTGTTGCAGTCCACCCAGTTTCCAGTCTAGCTGGCATTGGTGTACCACAAATATGTTTCTTATGTTATGCGCGTCTTAGTTTTTAGTAAAGGCGGTCCCCAGAAAATGTCTTGGCAGTCTACCGGTCGATCGTGATCGACTTAATTGGAGATAAGTTGAAGAAAAAATTAATTTTTGTCGATAGCCAAAATGTGCTAACCACTAAAAATTTCCTAGAGCGCATAAATGAATTCGAGCATTTTCTATACAAACTCAACATTGCGTCGAATATTTTTCTATAAATTCAGAGAAATGCCTAAAAATCCCAAATGTGAATTGACATTTGGGTGTAATCATTTGAATATGATATTATCCTCTAAATATTTATGCCCATTCAATTTTACTTATATTATTTTGATGGATCTTAGAGAAATCAGCTACTTGAGTGATAGTATGATATGAAAATAAATGATACATAAAACATAATTCTTAGAACGCTTCAAGTTCTGTTGATAGAATCTTTATTCCATAGAAATAATTGCTTTTAGACCTATATGTACAGACCACAATATGATCTACTTCATTATTATTTTTTTGGGCATTTCAAATTAAATAGATTCACTTAGTTCATCTTTCTTTACGACTCTGAAAGTAATTAGTTCCCCAAATAGGTTATTGACGAAAGCATCATTGGGAGTTTATAACTCAGTCCTAAAGTAAACATGGCTAAAAGTAATTAAAAACACTTCAAAGAACTATTTAAAATATATATATTCAATAAGAATAATTTTCAAAATAAACAATTGATATTAAGATCAAAATAGAAACGAATACGAGACTAAAGAATTTAATTTCATCTATTAAAGTACTTAATAAAATACAACACTATAATTACTACATGTCTGCTTCTGAAACCCTTAGAAATATTTAGCATCACTAACATAATGCTAAAGAAATGCTCAGCAATATTTACCTGTCATTTGTATAATGACGGGGAATGGACACGGCTGAAGTCTTACAATACACAGAGAGGGGAATGCTTTCTCCATTAGTTATAATGATACTCTTAGTAATATGAGATAAATTATCTTAGTAAGGAATATAAAAGGCTTCAGCAGTGGCATTTTTCGCTCGAGTTGTTTCGTGAAACTTCCAAAGAGGGTTACGTAGATTTTTATCTAAGCAAGAGATAAAAATATGCTACGTTTGCATAGTCGAGACAATCTTTGTCAATGAATTAGGCTTAGATAAAAATAACTTCCTTTTGTGTTTGTTTATCAAAGAACTAAAAAGAGATCTCATAACATCTTCTTTGGATTACATTCCTGCTATTCGGAACAGATTTTCAACAACATTCTTAATACAAATATACCAATGAAATGAATGTACCACTTCTTCGTAATTTTAATACAATATATTAATATAATAACAATTAATGCACCCGAAAATGTCAGAGACCAATTTTTCACAAATTGATTTTCAGAAGAATTATATTGTTTTAAAAAACATAGTAGATTTAAAGAGTCATAAGTATAAAATAATTAACACGTAATACCCCATGTTTTTGAAAAAAATATTATTTTTATAAAATGTTTGTAAAAAAAAAAAATAAAAATTTCAATGTTATGAAAAACAGCATAAATAAAAATGAGCTGTACATATTGTAGTTTTACCTTCAGTGTTACACTTGTATTAATATCTATCTCTGAAGTGTCACAAACCCCAAGATAGATATTATTTTATAAGGATCTAAATTTGACTTTAAGGAGTTTTTGTCAAAATTACTTCATATTCTAAGCTAAAAATTGCCGTAAAATAAAATTAAATGTAACTATTTTAAAACTTGGGATTTATTGCACTCTAAAGGGCTTATTGTATAAGTGTTACAAATTTCATTGAATTTTATCGGATTGTTTGGGAGATATCCCCCTTTTCGTGCACAAATTACCGTGACAGTTTCATTCTTTAAAAATATCTTTTATAAGTTAGATAAAGTAAATATTATAAAAATAACTTAAGATTTTTTCAACACAGTTTTATATGCTATTTCTTGTTCTTCCTCGAAACTTATATTCCTTTTTTTTTCCTAATGGTCCTAATACCTGATAAAAACCCTTTTAAACATAGTCGGATACCATTCATAATTGTAAAGATGATACGTTTATCATATTTTAAACTTTTCAAATATGAACTATATCAAGTATTTTAGAATGATTTCTCAGTGTATTTGTTCAGAAATTATTAATTCTGTGATTGATAAAAAAAAGAAATTTTGAAATAAGAATGTTAGTTATCTGACAGAAAATTTATTTATTTATCCATAAATTATATTATTACTTTCATTGTATTTTGTAATTCTGTCATTTCTAACAATGTAATAAACATTGCAGAAAATATTCATAATTTTATATTTTCAGTAAAGTAGTAAATTATTATGTTTTTTAAATATGGCGTAAGCGTATGTTTTTAAATTTTCTGTACTTTAAATCTTCTTACTTATTTACAATATCTTCATCAATTTCAGACATTTTAAAAATTTGAATAATTTTTTTAAAAGAGAAGAGTGTTTGAGTTTATTTTTTGTAAAAAATTAGACCCCCAAAATTAGATTCAAGACCACTTCTTGTAAATGTAATTCAATAATTCTAACCAGGTTAAAAAAGTCTGCTATCATTTTTTAAAAAAATGAGAAATACTCCATTAAATTCTTCAGTCTTTTTAATGTATATCAGACGAGAATTTAAATCGGAATCTGCTGTTCTACCACTTAAGTATACTAACGTATATTTTTAAACACCACGTCAAATTTTATGTATGCCACTTTTACCTTTATTTTATTTTTGTAGTGTTATCTTATATATATATATATATATATTTTATTTGTACTTACTAATATTATAAACCCGAAAGTTTGTACGGAGGGATGGATGTTTATTACTCTTTCACGTAAAAACAACAGAATGGATTTTTTAATGAAACTTCACAATAATATAACTTACACATCAGAATAATAGATAGGCTATAATTTATAAAGATATTGTGTAAAGTGTGTCCAAAATATAAGGATAATTGTCAAGTAAGTAGGAGAAAATTCTGTCAACTGGCGTGGGCTGGAAAAAAAGAAAAAAAAATACCCAACGAAAACAAATATCTATCTTTTTTTTGTGAAGCAAAACTTTACCTTTTAGTTTTGTCTACGCCAAGAGCTCGCTTCTAATTTATTGCTTTGCGATCAGTCTAATCACTATTTTTTTTTATTTCAGAATAAAACCAGATTTCGAATGGAGATGTTTTGTGGCAAGTCTCTCTATATTTAAATAGCTACTATTGACTTTTTTTCATGTGTAAGCCCTTATCCCCAAAATAGTGAACCATAAATACAATAAAAATTGATAATTTATTTCTATGCACGCTATTTTATGCTTATAATGCACATTTGGTAGAAACAAATTGATCCTTATATCAAAATAAATAGTTTATCGCTTCTGGTATTTAAAGTAGATAAACTTTGTCTTTCACACTACATCATTTGGACAAATTTGCATAATTTGTTTGTGGTTAATAGTTAATAATAACGCTATAATTTTAATTAAATAAGCAGATAATGTATTCTTTAAGTACAAAAATAATAGTAACTACTGAACTGGATTTTTGAAGTGAGTGAGTGAGTGAATATTAGCGTCGCAGCTACAAGAGGGCTTTTGTCGACGGACCACGTAATTTTGAACCACGGTCAAGTGACGTGAACGACAACTGAGCTGGCACTCCCTGTTCTAACTACAACACTACACCAACTTAGCAGGAATATTCTACCAATACTTAGCAGTAATACAGCAGTAACTACTGTATTGTATTTTTTCGAAGTGTAGTAAAAGTACCTACTAAGAATTATGCCGCAAAAGCGCAAGTCTAATCTTTCCCAAAGCTCTAATAAATCTCGAGCTATGAAAGTAGCTCTATCACCAACATTTCGCTATGTTTCCATTGAATCGCCATTATAATTTCAGGAACGACGTTGTTTGTGAATATTGCAATTTTAACATAAAATAAATACAACAGAAAGTAATATTAACGTATTACATTTCCAGATATAAATTATTTCCACTATTTTAAGCGTTTATTACACAAAATCTGTAAAAACGTGTTACTTTTGCTGAGCAGAGATTAGTTTAGGAAGGTGTTTTCAAAAATCGACCAACAAGAGAGTTATGGGAAGTTATAAATAAAAAAAAA
>BMAV01021516.1:77257-159739 GCA_019973955.1 Trichonephila inaurata madagascariensis
CATTGAAAACTTATTTATCCTTCAATCTGTATTGTTTAATTTTTGGAATTTTAATTAATTTGGTCATCTTTTGAAATAACTTGCCTAGAAAAGTGTAATATTTTCCTTTTTATGGAGAGTCAGTTAGATGGCATCGATTTCTCAAACCTGTATTTAAATAAACTACGTTAACTTAAACTAAACCATCAAAACGTTTTGATTGATTCCAGAATGAGAAACAGAACAGGTATGTAAGATCATATTGGAAAAAAAATTCATTATTGAATTGCGGGTTTTGTGACCTAATTATGTGATGGAAGAGGTCAATTTTTCACATTTTCAGGGTTCATGTAGTGTTATTTCGGTCGAGTAGTAGGTAGGGAATCAATTGTTCATTGCAAAGGGACTGATAACTGTTAAATCTTTGCAGGATCAATGTTCTCATGAAGGCCTGACGTGGAATTTTAGAGAGTAGGAATTCAACTCAGATTTCCACTTCGTCACTTAACAGTGGTTCAAAATAACTAGGTATCTTGCCAATTGCTCTAGAGTTTCATCAGCTGAGACGTCTTAAGGTATCCGACTACGTTCGGAACCATGATTTTAAAAAAGCACATAAATGGATAATTTTCATGATATTTAGTGTCACTTAGATAAGAATACAAGTATAAAATCGTTTTAAGGACATTTTGACAAAAAAAAATTATTTAAATACAATATTTCAGCAAAGAATAATTTTTTTTTCCAAATGTTCTCCTTTTGTGAAAAATGCTTCTATTATAATAATATTTTGCCTGTATATAGCTCAGACCTCTGTACGGAGGCTCAACTAGAGTGTTTGAAATATATAAATAAGAAGTGGGTTTATCCATATTTTACGATAACAGAGGGGAGCAATTTTAAGAAAAAAACTCCAATATTTCTTTAAATTGGTGGTAACTCTGAAAATAATGTAAATTTTTCAAAAATTCTAGTTGAGCCTCTGTAGAGAGGTCTGAGCTATATACAGGCAAAATAATATTGTAATAGAAGTATTTTTCACAAAAGGAGAATATTTGGAAAAAAGATTATTCTAAGTTAATTTTTTGTCAAAATATTGTATTTAAATAATTTTTTTGTCAAAATGTCCTTATAAAAATTTTATACATATATTCTAATCTAAGTGACACTAAATATCATGACAATTATCCATTTATGCGTTTTTTTTAAAATCACGGTTCCGAACGTAGTCGGATACCTTAAGATTACTTGAGGCCCTGGGCCCTGTGCAAAATTAGGCTTCACCTGTGATCCTTAAATGTAGACAGTATGTACAACATTCGATGTCAGATACTTGTACAAGCAAACACCCCAAAAAACACAATCTTTGACAATAAAACTCGGTGAATAGTCCTGTAAAATTGATGTAGGTGAAATATTGACGGAAGTTACCTTACTGTCCTTTGAAATAGTCACATCCCATAAATATGCATCCCTGAAATCTGCTATACGTCCTGGAAACTTTGCAATGAGTCTTCTCTTGGGATGGAATTCAAAACAGCCTTGTCGCGTTTCGTTGGATGTTAGGAATATCGTCAATATCGATAACACATTTTTCTGATCTCTAAATTCTGGGTAGTGATTTGTCGCATGGTTCATCTGCAGCTCATCAGTTACCATGCGCACTGTTAATTGACGATCTTTAGTGATAATCAACTCACAGTCTCAATGTTTTCGTCACTGACGGATATCGCCTGTCTTTCTCTACGGGGGTTGTCAGGAACAATTTCCTGGTCTTCTCGAAAACGGTTGAACCACTCGTGCACACACTTCATGGACAAAGTGTGATCTTCATAAACACGTACCAGCATCGCATAAGTTTTTTTTTGGTGTCTTGCCAAGCTTTAAAGTATCCGACTACGTTCGGATCCATGAATTTGTAAAATCGCATAAATGGATAATTTTCGTGATATTTAGTGTCACTTTGATTAGAATAGATGTATAAAATGGTTTTAAGGAAATTTTGACAAAAAAATTATTTAAATACAGTATTTTGGCAAACACTTGGCTTAGAATAATATTTTTTCAAAATGTTCTCCTTTGGTGAAAAGTGCTTCTATTATAATATTATTTTGCCTGAATATAGCTGAGATCTCTCTACAGAGACACAACTAGAATTGTTGAAACATATAACTTAGAAGTGGGTTTATCCATATTTTACGACAACAGAGGGGAGCAATTTTAAAAAAAAAACGCCAATGATTATTTTAATTGGTGGTAACTCTGAAAATAATGTGAATTTTTTTAAAATTTCTAGTTGAGCCTCTGTAGAGAGGTCAGAGCTATATTCAGGCAAAACCTTATTATAATAGAAGCATTTTTCACCAAAGGAGAGCATTTTGAAAAAAGATTATTCTAAGTTAATTTTTTGCCAAAATATTTTATTTAAATAATTTTTTGTCAAAATATCCTTAAAACAATTTTATGCATGTATTCTAATCTGAGTGACACTAGATATCATGAAAACTATCCATTTATGAGATTTTTTAAAATCACGGTTCCGAACGTAGTCGGTTACCTTAAGCAAAACTTTAAATTGATTTTTTGTTCGTTCATTTTCCTGTTCTCAGTTAAGAACCAACGTACTAAACAAGCTCTTTGTGACACATGTCTTACACGGAACACAAATGAGTCTGAACTGAAGAATGGTGGTGGCAAATGGGAAACACCTGCCACTATGTATGTGCAGCGTTTTGCTTCCCCAGTGTTGCCAGATCGGCCACACATTCTGACTTCACCGAATATTTTTGTCAAAGGTTGTATGAATGTGCATGACTCACAAACCTAGGCACAAAACAGCTCGACCGACTTCAGCTTTTCGAAGAAATGAGTGATAATGGTGTAGTGTGGTAGGCCTTAGCATAAACATGGACAAATGTCATTACATAATAATGCAGTTCTGCTACTGTCATCATTTGGCATGTAGTTTCAAATTCCCGTTTTATCGGAGACTGTATGTCATGTCCGAGAATTACATTTGTACACTAAAATTATTCAAATCATGATCTCATTGAAGCTGAGTTTACAATAAAATGAAGCCTTGGTCCCAGATCCAGTTGCTACATGCCTCAAGACGTCCTTGTTCGTAAGACTGCGATGTTTATAAGTAATTTAACCATATTTAAAATATTAAAAGAACGTATTGGTGTGCATATACTAGTAAACGGAAGATTTACTGCTGAGCCTTTGGTTAAAAACTAGTACAAAAACTTTTCTTTTTTTAAAAAAAATATTTTTTTTAAAAATTTAAAATAGTTTGTTAAGAAAAATTTGTTGATAAAAATGTTATTAAATAAATTGATTATTAGAACAGAGTTCTAATAATAAGAGAGTAACTTTTTTTTTCCTTATAAAAAGTTCAATTACGTGTGTTCTTAAATATAATTATTTCATTTTTGAGGCACGGATGTATTTTATGTGCTTCTTTTGTTATATGTTTATACATTATAGTTTTTCAATAATTATCTTCAAAATATCGTGAAATAATAAAGCCTGAATGACGCATACATGTATTAAGATATACATGACAATTTAATATTCATTATTACTAATTACTTTAATTATACAAATTAATTTAAAAAAAAAATAACTATCTATGTAAGAAGATTATTTTACATTATTTAATAATCAAATTGCTCGGAATACTTATTTCTTTTGACAATAATACTCCAAGGAGAGTTTTTTTTATTTTATTTTTAACAACAAAATTAAGTATCTATCCATCTTAGATATATTTACTTTCAAATTTTTACTGCCCTGCCAAGTCTTTGCTAAAGTGGAAACTACAAAGAAACGGTATTAATTAATGAAAATCATTAAATCAGCGATTTTTTTGTTTTTGTTTTTGTCTTGCTGAAAGAAAAATGATTACAATCTTATAAGAAAAATATTCTAGACAGAAATTTTGATAAGCAAAGTAATCTTTAAGTAGTCTACTGACAAAAGAAGCTTATGTAGGAAAACAGTTAATTACTCTCTTTTAATACACTGTTCCGAAGGTTGTTATTAAGGCCACAGCGATATTTTCTATTAATAAATTACTTTTTTTTACAAAGGTGGAATTTTGCTTTTTTCGTGTGTGAGCTAAAATATTCATTAAAATGAGTCAATGATTGTGTTTGAAGAAACAGGAAAGAAAAGTAGCAGTATAATTATATCTCAAATACATTTTTTTGCATAAAATTGTTATGATTATTTTTGCCGGAAATTGTTTTTTAAATAAGTAGAATTTTATTCATGGTAAAATAAAGAAATATTCAATCTTAAGTTCTAAAATAAATTTATTTATTCTAAAATATAGATTTCTTTTTTTTACAATAGATGTTTTACTGATTTCTTACAGCTTTAATTCTGTTTCATATAAAATTGCAAGCGATTTTTATCAACAAAGATTCAAAAAAAAATTAAAAAAGAATTATTGTTTCTCTATGTGAGATATAAAATTATTTATTGCCTGTTAAATATTTAAAAATATTTTGTAAGTAAAATAAAAAAAAAATTAATCTTAAATTTTAAATTAAATTTATTTACTCTAAAATAGAATGATCTTATAGCAATGAATGTTTTATATTTATTGTTTCCAGCTTTAATTCTGTTACGTATAATATTACAAACGATTTTACTAACAATAATGATTTTTAAAAAATTGATCAAAAATATTTGGGCTATTTTCAAGAAAGTTAATAGTTTTCCTATGTGAGATATAATTGTATTATTTGTTAAAAATTGAAAAAGTTTTATACATTAAAAAAAAGAAAAATTTAATCTTCAATGCTAAAATAAATTTATTTATTCTAAAATAGAATGTTCTTAATGCAATAGATGTTTTGTTTATTGATTATAGCGTAATTCTATTGTGTATAATATTACAAACGATTTTTTAAACAATGATGCAAAAAAAAAAAATTTTTTAAATATTTGAACGTATTTTGAAGAAAGTTAATTGTTTCTCTGTGTGAGATATAAAATTAAAACCTGTTAAGAATTTTAAAAAATTTTATAAGTAAAATAAAAAAAAAATAATCTTATATTTTAAAATAAATGTATTTGTTCAGAAATACAATTTTATTATAGCAATAGATGTTTTATTTAAAGTTTTGCTTTAATTATTTTGTGTATAATATTGAAAATGATTTTATTAAAAATTAAATTAAAAAAAAAAAATTTGAACTATTTTAAAAAAAGTTAATTGTTTCTCTGTTTGAGAGAAATACAAAATTATTGCCAGTTAAGAAATAAAAATGTTTTTGGTTGAATTATACAGAATTGTTTTATTAGCATGATATTTTTAAAACATTTGTTTATCTAGAAAAGCAAGGCTGTTTTTAATATATGTTCAGAACTTTTTTATTAATACAATGCAACTTACTATAAGTTTCCTTTCAATTATATTCACAGTGTTTCCTTAATTTTCTGATATATTTTAATATTTTTATATTTCTCTCAAGCTTTTCTTCTAAATTTTTACATATAAAATTTACTTTTTCAAATAATAAAAAAAAAAAAAATGACATTTTAACATATAGAAAAAAATTCTTATTGAAACGCGCCACGTATATTGTTTTTCCCTAAGAAATACTCTCCTTACAAGACAATTAAATTTCAAAGGGATATTCCTTTTCCCATTACGATCTTGAAAAATAAAATTTTTGCAACCCAGAAGACGTCACCAGGGTGAGCAGACTGACAACTTTATTGCCTTTGACGACAAGTTTGATGAAAAATCACCAAGGAATCATCGAGAAGGCTGTAGAATAGATCCTTCTAGAAATTACAATGAGATTTTTTAAGGCTTTTGAAATAAAGGTCGAGTCAGGACAAAATAGCTCTGTGCGCAGAGTGCGATAAGACAGAGAGAAAGAGAGAGAATGAGATACAGTGAAAGAAAGTGAGACTACCTGTGTCTGTGTGTAATTCTAAATTCCTGCAAGAGGTACTGTTTAAGGAGTCGTTTATGAAACGTTGTAAATATTGTTTTTAAGAGAGTCATTTAAACTATTGTAGGTAATCCGTTATATAATTTTTTTTGTGTATGTATGTCAATTTGTCTTCGTGAAGTTAACTGTTCGTCCTTGTCCATTGATGAATCCGTTTTTATTCAAATACTCGGAGTCATCGGCTGTTTTTCCTCCACTCAGAATTAAAACAGTATTTACGCGCATTTAGTAATATATTTCTGTTTTTTTTGTAAGCAAGAAGTTATAAATAAGTTTATGCATGTGAACGAAATATTTATGATGAATATCATGGGAAATTTTCGTGAGAAATATTATATATGAAGATACAATATTTCTGTACATACTAAGAAAGCATCAGATATTAATATAATGTGTTCATACTTAAAATAGTTTCAAAACAATTATGAAGCTAATGAGAATAATGATGATGAACGCTGTAAGTAATTCTTACTGACTTTTTACACGTTATAAAATAATGTACAGAATATTATTAGGAAGTTCTATAAAAAATTCAATTGATCGCAAAATCAGAAAAATAATTTTTACGACGAGACAAGTGAAAATAACAACTAATTTCTTGTTTTAAATCAGTTATATGAAAGTACTAGCTCTATTACCCACTTGCTACACTGGAAATTACATGGGTTGTATAAATATATATAATGTTTATAAATCATTAATAAAACTTTCGATTGGATAGAAAAACATCATTATAGTTCTTACGTCTTGATTTAAGAAAGACTGGTCTTGTACTTCTAAAATGAAAGTACAATTACCTATTTGGTTCCAGTAAGCTCCAAATGAGTGAATGAATAACAACGTAGCACTGTTCAGCTACACGGGGCTTTTCGTGACGGATTTCGTAATTTTTAATTATGGTCAAGTGCCGAGGACGCCACCTGACTGGCACTCCCTCTCCTAACTACCACACCAATAGAAGGACATTTGAGCTCTCGACAGATTTAATGTGCATCGCTTCCTTACATGGTGGTACTGGGTACTAGTGGTACTGGGCTCGAACTCGTGACAAGCCAGCCACGATCCGATACCTTGACCACTAGGCTACCGTGGCTACTTAATAAGCTCTTAATTTATACAATATCGAATCTTTTGCAAATGTCTACTCATCCTTGCCAAATTTCACATCCGTTGATCTAAGCATACAAACACTGAAATTTTTTTTCATCTACTATACCAGGGATGGCGAACCACTGGCAGGCGTGCCATGGACGGCACGCGACACAATATTTTGAGCACGCCACAGATTAAAGCGGTTTGCATTTTTGTTCGAAATAAGAAGGTTCCCTATGAAATATTACTAACAAACGCAAGTGATCGGTCTTGGTGTGCTAGGTGGCGGGGAGCACACTTGTTTATTATTGTCATACAGTCCTAACATAAGTTATTTGTCATCTAATCTTCGCAACAGAAGTCACACTAATGTTGCTTTAATTTGAATTACATGCATAACTCAATCAGTTACAATAAAACAGTGTAAAATATATTTTTTAGTAGTAAACAAAGAGTATTGAGTCGTTAGTGTTTGGTTTTTTTTTTATTTTCCAAATAGTCACAAGTCAAAATCATCTATATATCTGACATCACGTCTATACCTCATTGAACATTTTTACAGAAAAAATGGCACGTTGGCTCATAAAGATTCGCCACCCCTGTACTTTACTACCCCATCTTTTTAGTCTGCTCTTTTACTTGCTCTATTGGCAATACCCTCCTCTGGAGGCTTCTTTTTAACATCTATTTTACTGCCGTGGCTTTTTCCATCTTTTCTTTCAGGATCCTGTATTGCGACTACCCCTAGTCGTTTCGTCATCACTCTTATGATCCTCACTCACTGCTGATGCAGATTGCCGGTGTCATCCCAACTATGTACAAGCCTTTTCCTCTTCAGAGCTTCTCTTCATGTTCCGGATCTTTGCCTGCTCGCCATTGCCCAGATATATCCTCCACTGTGGCTCCTGTCATCTTATCCTTTTTCGACAGAACCTACTACTCATGTAATTCATAGTTTGCTTTGCTGATGGCGCCTACTTCTACACCTATGAACTTTCCATTTTGTACTTGCGACTGCATACAACACCTGTGGACAGACGGTTATTATTAAGACTATGTCGGTATTTTCTTTATTGTAAACACTGTGATATGGTCGTTCTATGGGGACCATATCTTTAATTGTCAGCGTGAATTAGAGGTGTGAGATTGTCAAATTGAATAGACATTTAAAAATTCTTAATATGACTTTATTAAGAATATAAATTAAATCTCTAATAATTTAGATAAATTTTAACAAGTGAGAATCCAATAAACCAAACACACAGCGATAGTTAAACTGGATCGCTTAATTTAGACCACTTATCTAAATAATTATATTATCCGCCTACTTTCAATTCTGATAATATTACAAGTCCTAATATCAAATAATCAGTCCTACCTTAATCCAAAATAAGATTCTATCACGGTACGAGATGTCTGGGCGCACGTGCAATGGTATGCACCTTGTATCAATGGCTGAATATCCCGGTAACTTTTTGATAGGCCGTTAATTCACACTCGTATCTCTTCTAAACATAACTTTCCCTAAATTGCCATTCTTCTTACTGAAACTTCTGTTCTTGTAAAAGCTATCTTATTTGCATTTCACAATTGCATTTCACTTCTTGGATTTGGGATGGAAAAGATTTGCCATAAATCTTGGCCGTCAAAGAACCCAAAGGTTATGTTACAGAAAAGAGACGCGTGAGCCAGTCACAACACTTTGATGATTTCGCTCAGATACTGCCCATTTATTGATGTTGTCATTTTTCTCATTACTCTTTAGCCCTTAGACCCTGTTGCCTTTTACCTCTGTAAGTACGCTTCTTTTGACTCATTTTAAGCTTTTAAATTTTTTAGCACCTGACCTGGGACTTCTTCGCTTTTTTCTGGTCCCCACTCTGATTATCTCTTACTTTTCTTTAATAGAAGACCTTTATCTGGCCTTTTTTATCATACTTTTGGACAGAGATATTCTCGTCATTTTACTCATTTTTTCTTTCATCTTTCATTTATCCTTTTTCCATTTCCATATCTACTCATGGCTCACCAGTCGTTGATGGTCATTTTGATTGGGACAAACATACTTTTCTTATCTGAGTTGGTATGGGATTACCATTTATGTCCATAACCACCTCATACCATTTATATCTGGCCAGAAGTAATGTGACGGATCAATCTTGACAATAATTTACTGATTTGATTAGTTTTAATATATTAAGAGTTCAGTTTTTAGCCTTTCAGTGTGGTGGCTGGTGATTATAATTTTGCGTTCCACTATACATGTGTTACATTTGATTGTTAAGAGATGAATATTACTTCGAAGAAGCGTTCTAAAATAATAGCTCTTAATGAACACACTTCAATGACTATGAGAGATATACCCTCGTTAGTTGGTATAGACAAATCAAATGCTTCAAGAATTTTAAGAACATTTCAAGATTTTTGATCATCATCTCAAAAAAGAAAAAAAAAGGAAAATGTGAGCCCAAACAGAAAATTACTCCAAGAACTCGTTTGATTAAGATGAATTGCACGACGAAAGAACATATGAAACTAAGTGCTATGCATGAGTAGTTCACGATGACGAAGTTGAGAACATCTGCACTGCACTAGTGGAGTCAATACCAAGACAAGTTGAATAGGTCATTTCTGCCATAGGAGGACGTACTTTGTATTAATATAGATATTTTTCTGTCTACTTAAGGTATGTAATGATTAAAAGCTAGGGTCTCAGAAAAAATTGTTTTTTAACATTTGTCCCAATTAATTCGAACAGTATTGTATGTACCCCGTAATACCACTTGAAAGTTGATATCAGTAAAACTCGTTCTAAGAGTATCTCTACTCAATAAAAGAAACGTATTTACCAAATTTCATGTCTGTAGTTAATAATTAAAAAAACTGTAACATTATCTAGAACGCCTCCTTAATTGTCCTCATATTGTTTAGAACGCTTCTTCCCCCAAACCTGTTCTTAGCGTATTTCTACCCAACAAAAGAAAAATGTTCTTTCAATTTCACTTCTGTAGGTCTAACTCTTCAAAAACACAATTTTATCTATAATTATTCTTTAATTCAGTGTTTCTCAAAACTTTCAATATTTGCGACCCAATAAATCATAATTTTCATTGCGCCCCCTTCCATGCAATTAATAATGCAAATATTCAATAATATTATACTTTGACATATAAGAGGCTAATGCTACAATACGACTTTAATCTCTTAAGCACTACCTGAGTATATACACGTCTCACTCTACCGGTGCGTGAAATTCTCCGGACGTATATATGCGTCTTTCCGAACCACGATCTTTTCTGTGCACTGCTATCCATAAAATTATTCCGAAGGCTTAGGAATGCAATAAAAGGACCTTTACAGTGTTTGTGAAGGATTTATTTATATCAAAGGAAATTTCTTATATATTCCTTTTCTTACCCCTCCTAATACTTTACAATCGCACTCCTACGTGGAAAACGCAGACATTGGGGAGCGAACTTTTAATCGGCAGTTAAAGGATTATTTATAAACCGTACAAAAAAAAAACTATCAAGATAAGTGTTAATTTTTGTGTATAATTTTATATATGACAAGTCTATGGGCTCACTGGTAACTATTAAGCTTGTTCTTAATTGGTATTGTTAAATTAATTATAAAATACCTTATGCAGTACTGATGCATTTATAAGTGTAAATGTTAATTTTATTTTTTTATTATGTCGGAATGTATTTTGTTTTTTTACCTTTAGTAAATTAATAAATTTTTTAAATAATGTTTTGTTTTCGACTTTTCAATATGCCCGAGCCCCCCTCGTAGAGTTATCACGCCACCCTAGGGGGAGTGCGTCGCACAGTTTGAGAAATGCCGCTTTTTCTTTTGGGTCAATTTTGCCAAAACCCGTCCGTAGCGAATATTTACACAATAAAATTTATTCGCTTGCTAAGTGTTACATCAGTAAGTATAATAGTTCCTGGGATCTCGTAATGAGTGTGCTAAGGAGTGATTGTGATTCTTCTTTTCTCCTTTATGTATGCCGTTATTATTTGAATCTAAGCCACCATCGATTCTAAGTCGCACTCCAAATTCTTAACACGTTTTTGTAAAATAATATAATATTACGAAGAAGGACTTATCGATATCCGATATTTACGAAGTGAAAAAAAACTAAAATGAGAACTAATAAGAAGTTGATAATAAAATTATTTTACAGTGTTAAAAAGTTTAAAATACATACATGAATCTCTAATTACCCTAACCGTCAGTATCATGTTTAATTTCCCCATCCAAAGAATTCTTCCACCTTCGATTCTAAGCCACATTCAAATTTCCGTAGCATTGACATTGGAAAAAATGTGTGGCTTAGATTCCAATACGGTATTTAGATACCGAATTTTTAGCAAGTCAAATCATATAAAACAATAAATTAAACATCATTGTCTATTGCTTCAGATAGATAATATGGTTGTCAAGTTAACGTCACCATTGTCTCTTTCTGTATTAACTTGCTTCTCAAACAATGAATATATTTTAAAATATTGGATTAAATTTCTGTGAAACCTGTTGATAGAGGTAACAAAAAATTAGAGTTTAGCATATTTGAGGTAAATTTAAGGTAAATAATACGATCAGAGTGAGTAGTACTTATAGGTACCGCCAGTGTGGATAAAGGGTTAAAAACATTTGTACTAATAATTTCACTATAAGAATTAAAAATATGTGCAAATCAAAGAAAGAAAGGAGAATGTATCACAGTTGCCGTACAGAGTACAGGCAAACCGTTTGTGGCCACCATTTGGTAGCCCGTACGGTTACGGGTAAACCAGTAAACCCTTTATGTACCACTTTATGATTTACTGCAGTTATTTTCATGCAATATGTTTTTTTGAATCACTACATTGAAAATCAAAGGATATACATAAAAAATACTCAACTTTAAAAAAATTAACCCGTTAGAGCTGATTAATTAATTAAAGATAATCAACTGTAAAATTAATTATATACACTGTTCATTTAAAATAAATAGTCAAATCGTTTTTTAAGGTCTTCATTTACGTACAAAAAAATAAGACACATTTTGACATTAAGTATTTTTTCGGAACAAAAATGACAATCTTCGTAATGCGCTGAAAACGCAATTACTGCTATAAAACTATTCGCCTTCTACGCTAAAATATTCGTTATAGAACCCTGGCTGCCATATATCTTGCAAGAGTGGAAAAAGAATATTTCTGCTAAGTATCGTCTGAGTATTCGTAAAAATGGTTATTCTATGTAATTTTAAAGTGAGTGGTATAAGTACCGTTGATAAATAAAGGATTAAAGTGTTGAGGACTCTCTTCCCGTTTATGTAATTTTATGTAATTACAGTCGGACCTCTATATAACGAAGTCACTAAATCTCGAAAAAATTTCGTTCATATAGAAGTTCATCTTTCAAAATACTTTATTAACCCCATAAAACAAATTTTTAATTCGTAAACACTATATGTTAAAAAAAATAGTATTATTCGCGCCTTTTTTGTAAATTGATATCTATTTATTTTGTATATCTTACCCATCAAAAAAAAAAAAAAAAAAAAAGAAAAAAAAAAAAAAAAAAAAATATTAAGAAGTACACTGGATTTTCAACATTAAGGAAATAATTTTGTATTAAAATTAATGAATTTTATGGAAATTTCCTAATTTAAAGCCTACAAAAAATAATTTTAAGCATACATTGTTTTAAAACTAGAATTTCTCAGCATACAACACCACAGGCATTCTTAAATTTAATTACTCATAAAATCTGTTAATTTTGGTTGAGTTTTTTTGTTTGAAAAAATGTTTTGTTTCAAAATACGCCTCACACTTTGCAATCCTCCAAAAATCTCTTCAGTTGTATTTTTCTCTTTTTCTTTTCTTATATTTTCCTTACCATCCATTGCTAATTAGAAATTGGTCGTGTTCCAGTGCCTTCACAAATTGAAGAGCTTTCTCTATTGCGAAAGGTTCAGAGATCGGAACATTTTTACCTCGCATTGTGTGCATTCACTTTAGAACTGCCTCGTCGACATATTTATAGAACATGTTCTTAAACGCTTTGAACAAGCATGCGACGAATCATAATTTTGCAGCTTATCTCGGGTTTTTTATAATAGTTTATAAGCTGTGTGGAGGAATACATAATTTTAAAGCAATATCATTTTTCTTGTCACCTTTATCCACTTAATGCAGAACTATTTTTTCCCTTTGATGCTTAAGCACTTATGTTTTGACATTTTCGAGCTGCAAGAAACAAAGTTACCAGTAAGACTGATCAACACTACAAATGAACGGAAACTATTTCAAGGACACGGGGACACAAGACAACTCCACTGAGGGTGAAAGGAAATACGGAAGATGTTTCTAGTGAACGGAGAGTGGGGGTTAAGGGTTGTACTTTTTCGATGAAACTCCCAGAATTCTATTTCTCTCGTTGCGTTAGACACTAAATAAAACCAGTTCAAGATTTATGACCGCCTTAAAATGTGTTAAGAGAGAATAACTTGAAATGCCCATAAATACTTTAGAAACAGAGAGGAGAAAAAAACTTCTTTTTTTAGAAAATGCACTTCTCTTTAGAGAGGTTAGTTTATGAAGAAAATCGTGAAAGAGGTTCTTTTTTCCAGAAAAAAGTTCGCATATAGAAAAATTCGCAATATAGAAGTTTGTAATATGGAGTAATTGTAATTTGTTCGCTAAGTAAAGTAGAAAACATAAATAAATATGCTTTGTAAATTTAAAAGATTTCTCTATTCAACACAAAATTAAAAAAAAATGTGTATTCAGATCGAAACTGATCATTTCAACGTGTTTGGATACCTCAAAAGTTTGAAAAACCTTCGGCTAAACCTGCGTTAAAAATGAAACAAGTTTCAATGGCAATGGCTTTGAGATATCATTCGATGATGAAACGAGAATAATGTTCCAAATGTTTTCATGTTACCATGACAATTCGGAGACTTTCATCAAATGAGCTCGTTCATATGTTGCCAAAGCCATTCTTTGCAGTGATTGATTAGTCTTCTCTGGACAAGAATTCTTTTTATGGTTCTAACATACGAGCATAAAAAATATTGACATTTTTCGTTGAGTGAGCAATGGAAATATCTTTTCGAATTTCCTTTTTGACGCAGGTGTTGATATTTTAATTTCGTTTCTGATGTTTTCAACCTAAAATGAAGACTTAGAAATATTTTTTTTAAAGTAATCAATGTTGGAGCAAATAAAGCAAAAGAAATAATAATTTTCTTAAAATTAAAAATATAGTTAACCCGCGATCACTCGCAAAGGATGTTCTGTACACCCAAGCAACAAGAAAATCCTCCCAGGATTCTAAAAAGAATGTGCAGAACCACGATTTTTTCATGTAGCTGCACATTTTAGGTCATTGAACCTTCAGGCCTGATGCAATCCCTCTTTCACGAACGATTGGAATGTAATGACCTTCAAAAGTTTATCTGGGGCTGAGAACTCCCACGAGAAGTTGAGCATTTGAATACAGTCTGCTCTGAATGTTTGGAAAATGATTAAAATATTATTTTTCTACTTTCTACTATCATTATCTCATTAATTATAAAGTATATTTATTACTGGTATATACGTTTTATACTGGTTTATGAAAAAATATAAAATTATATGTTTTAAAATGAAAATTTTGTATGTTTAGTTTAAATTAATGTTAGTCTCATTTATATGCAATAAATTTAATAATTTTATTTGTATAATAAAAAAAACATCTTGTGCTTTATAAATATGTATCATAATGACTTAATTTTATTTTCATAATTAAATACACATGTTAAAATTTTGGGTGTTCTCTACACCCCACGAGTAACGACGGTAGCAAAAACAGGCGCGAGTGACCGCGGGTTAAAAAAAACTTAAAGCTATATATAGTTTTTACTTTTTATATTGATTTTCTTATAAATAACTAGAGATAAACAAGAGAAAACATAGGAAATTAAGAAAGAGAAAGAACTGGCAGCTTTTTAAGAATAGGTTTTAATCCATAGTTCCAGTTTATTTACAAATAACACTAATGAATTCAAAGAATATTTATTGTTGAAATATGTTTATAATTTTTATACTAGGTTAGGATTTCCAGTTAGTTTTTAAGTTACTTTAGAAATCTTTAATTTATACAAAAGGGTTTTTAATATATATTTAATTGCTATGCATCTATAAGGTAAATAATTGCTCATTTTACACGTTTCTACTCGTTTGTTTCAAAGTAAGTATAAGTAAAACTATTTTTTAAAAATAATCTAAAAAAATTTCTTTCCATGCAATTTCTTTCTAGTAAATTTAAAAATTGAAACTTTTTTTGGATTTTTTAAAAATTACACTTAATAATATAATACAAAAGAATAACGAGAGATCCATTTGAAATTTAAATCGTGTATGAGGTAGATCTGTATTCTATTTTACTGAATGAAACAAAATGAGAAATAATGCTGTGTTTTCAAATATTGTCAGTGAGAGGAGAGAAAGGGATTACGGAATAGTTGATGTAAATATAGACTACGACGCTGAACGCCTCTGGAAAATGAAACACGGAGCTTTCCTCCATCCCATGTCTGATGAATTGAATGTGGCCTGATGTGATAGAGCCTTTATAAGAGAGACTCTCCTGATTAGTTGGGAGGATGTGACAAAAAGGCGTGGTCAGGGTAATTTCTTCGGAGGCCTCCGAAGTTGACAGGAAAAACTCTTGATGTTGGATGAAAGGCCTGATTGCCATTGGTTGATAGCACTCGGTGAGATTGCGCTTTATTGACAGCCCTGATACTTTGAAACAGCAATGGGGACGGTTTAGAAAGCTAGCATGTGTTGTGTGTGGATTCCAGAGTGGAAGCAGCATAAACAAAATTTAAATTTAAATAAAATAAATAAAAAAGAAGGAATATTAAAATTTTAACAAATTTCACTCACCACATGGGGAATGATAAAATTAATTGTTGGGGGGGGGGTGATTTTAAAAATCCAGGAGAATTCTCCTGAGTTTTTTAATGTTTGGCTCAAGCTAGTAGTTATTTAAATTATGAACATTGACATTGTCAATATTAGGTAGATTATTGAAGAATTAAATAGCCAACTAAGGTTTTGGCTCAGTTAGTAGCTACTAACGCGAGGGAAAACCATAAAATGCTCATAATACTCCCTTGATGTATTGCAGAGAGAGTTAACCGTTTGTTGTTGTATTTCTAGATAGCGAACAAAGTTTGTTTTTTGATCTTCAAAAAATTATGTAGAAAAGGTTTCTAGCATTTTATACTAGTGCATATGTTACTTAAATATTGATGTTAAGCATACTATATACTAAAAGAATACAAATATTAAATACTGATACTAATACTAAAAGAAAACTGTCATTGTCTTCGGTTTAAAAGTTTATTTTTTAAGATGGCGTGTTGGATATTATGGAATATAAGATATTTTGCAATACAGAAAGCTGGATCTTCTACTAACTTACTCTCCATATAAAAAAGCGTTAGAAGATAAACTTAAAGAAAGTAACAGAAAGAAGGAACCAGAAGCCCCAGAACAGCAAAAGAAATCGAGTATTCAAAGTCCTCTACTTAGACTGATTTTTTAGACCTAAACCTACCAGACATGACTGTAGTGTTAGCAGCGAGGAGTCGTTCCATTCTGATGTATCATCTACAATGAACTTTATGCCATCAACTAAAGAATCGGAAAACATGTAATGGAAAATCCTACGAATATCAACAAGGGGAAATTTCGATTCAGTGCTTCAGCTGTTTTTTGTGGGCTCACCTTGACTGTAACGGAGCAGAAAAGAAGCTTATATTTGTGATTTTTGTAAATAGATTCGAAATAGAAATGACTCGAAAGTAATATTGAAAATATGATTTTTTATAGTTAAACATAGCCACGTTTTAGGAATTCTAATTAGTTTTCCAATTATTTAAACCATCTATTCCATATTATCTGACTAATATATAAAAAACTCCGTTTAAAAAATTTATTTCGAAGATTTTTTTTTTTTACAATAACAAAATAAATAGTACAGCGTGTCTGAAAAAGATTGTATCTTTTTTAAAATTATTCTCTAGTTTCTCTGAGATATTATTGGGCGGTTTGATTATAATACCAGAAGTTAAGTAATATATGAACGTTTTTTTTGTATCAAAGTTGTACATTACAAAGATTTAATATGGGCACACTTAGTGAGACATGGCAGATATCTAAACAATACTCCATTTCTGTCCATACTCGTATCAACATGTCTCTTGTAACGGCAGCAAATTCATTTCTGATCCACCCTCACAGGTCCCCCAGATCTCGAGGTAATGGCGGGACAGACTTTGTCTTTGATAAAGCCTCACAAAAAGAAGTCACAAGGCGTCTTGTCTGGAGATCTCGGAGGCCATTTCAACAAAGCTTTATCATCACGACCAGTTCGAACTATCCAACGTTGTGGGAGATGTTCATTCAGATGCTTCTCACGTCATTATGGAAATGAGGAGAGGATTCATCCTGATGGAAAATGAAATCTTGGAAACCCTCTTCAAGTTGTGGCATCAACCAATTCTGGATTATATCAAGATACGAGTGACCCCTTACAGACTCTTCTGCAAAGGAAAATGGAGAAAAAGGATATATTCTTTTTCGCACTTGTTCTTTGTCCCACCATTACCTCGAGACTGAAGGATTTGCGAGGGTTGATCAGAAATGAATTTGCTGCCGTTACAAGAGAACATGTTGGGGCGAGTATAAACGGAAATAGAGTATCGTCTAGATATCTGCCGTGTCACGAAGTTCATCCATATTAAAACTTTGTTAGGTACAACATCGGTACAAAAAAAAAACCCATTGATATTTCACCTGACTTATTTTAGAAAAAACATTCTAATAGTACCTCAGAGAAACTAGAGAAAAGTTTTAAAAAAAAGTACAATCTTTTTCGGACACGCTATATTTTTTGACTAGTGACAATTCATTACAAATAGTTATTGTATGCATTCATGAGGATTTTGGGGATTTTTATCAAACAACAGTAAATTTATTAGAAATATAAATGGTATTCCATAATACTTTCCATTCGTCTAATCGTTCGCAGTCTCATATTATTAGTGATTTGATTTCTTGGCCATTTAAAATCGGTTGTATTCTTCAATATTATTGGTGATAATATACACACATAAATAAGACAATTCATTTTCGGTAATACTATAAAGGTTATTAATTCGAAATAATAGAAGATTTTTCTTATAACTGAAAAACTTTCATTTTTTTAAATAATAATATGAATTTTTATTTTGTTTTATGCTGAGAAAATAGCTTAACACGAAATTGAAGAAACTGAAATATCTCTTTTATTGTTAAAAGATTATTGCAAAAAAAAAAAAAAAAAATTTTAAAAAATTAAGTTTATTTGAGTACATTTTATTTACATAGATATGTATACATGCATGTATTTAATTCAAATCAATGTTACAAAAACATAATGAAATTAAATTCAAAATTTTCAAATATTTAAAAAACAAAACTTTTACTAAGTTTTTGGAAAATAATCTGATATTTTTTCTTTACATTCTCTTTTTTTAGCATTAAATTGTATCATTTTGTTATTCATTTCGCCATTGGAATGTGTGTCTAGATAACTGCGCATACTTTGCATGATGTTCCTAATTTCGGATGACGATAACGTGGGAACAGGAGGTTCATCAGTCATTTCATTTCCATCTTCAGAATCTGCATCAATGATGTTTTTTAAGATATTTGAACTAACTCCGAAATGTATTTATCTGTTATAATTGGGGTTGCACACGTTCTATCTTCATCTACCGCAATGAATTCTTCCGATGATACAATCGGAAGTTCAATTATACAGAAATTTCTCAAGGACCTCTCTTAAATTTCACCTGCGCAACTGCTGTTTTCCGTATTTTGTTCATTCCCAGAAGGGCATTAAGCGATTTTCGTTTCATGTTAAGAGGGGGAAAATTGCTTGAAAATACATAGTAGTTTGTCGGGACTGTTGTACTATTCCGCGCTAACTGATATTTCATCTTAACCGATTTTGCGTTTAACGTATTTCACAGTATACAATGTTTAAAATTCAAAATCAAAAGTATTTTTCAAATTAAGTCTACGTGTACCTAATGATTTTGATTAAATCAGTTCTTCCTATTCTTTAAAATAGATTTCAAATGTATCTCATTCAAGAACTAATTGCTTTTATGCATTTTAAGGTATTCGACTACGTTCGGAACCGTGATTTTAAAAAAGCGCATAAATGGATAATTTTCATGATATTTAGTGTTACTTAGATTAGAATACATGTATAAAATTGTTTTAAGGACATTTTGACAAAAAAAAATTATTTAAATACACTATTTCGGCAAAAAATTGACTTAGAATAACCTTTTTTCAAAATGTTCTCCTGTTGTGAAAAATGCTTCTATTATAATAATATTTTGCCTGTTTATAGCTCAGACCTCTGTACAGCGGCTCAACTATGATTTTTGAAAAATTCACATTATTTTTAGAGTTACAACCAATTGAAATAATTATCGGCATTTTTTTCTTAAAATGTCTTTCCTCTGTTGTCGTATAAAACATGGATAAACTCACTTCTAAGTTATATATTTCAAAAATTCTAGTTGAGCCTCTGTACTATATACAGGTACTATATACAGGTCTGAGCTATATACAGGCAAAATATTATTATAATAGAAGCATTTTTCACAAAAGGAGAGTATTTTGAAAATGGGTCATTCTATGTTCATATTTTTGTCAAAATATTGTACTTAAATAATTGTTTATTGTAATACTATTCTTAAAATAATTTTATATATATTTTCTAATCTAGGTGACACTAAATATCATACATATTATCCATTTACACGCTTTTGCAAAATCACAGTTCCGAACGTAGTAGGATACCTTAAGCACATATAGTGCGATAGTTCATTATTATGAAGTGTAAAAAAAGAAATTTACCTATTAGCATATATTGCATTCTGAATTTTAATTAATATAAGACAAGAACAATTTAAACTAGCAATACTCAACTTGCTACCCCCTGGGCGTTTTCTGAGTGACCCGGTCATGGCCTATTGCGTCAAGAAGTTCAGTTATTTTAAAGCAATGTACTAAAAACTTAGTGTTAAAATTCTATCAATTTGGTTGTTTTTTTTTATTGTAGAATATGAGCAAGAGAGAGGCTTGGTTATGGATGAAAGAAAATAGAAACTACTCCTAACTCATTAAAAGATTCAAAAAAGTAATTTTTTGTGTGTTTAGTAAAAAGATTAATATAGTATTAAAGTAAAAGCTTTAAAAAAATGAGTTTTAATATTATGATTAATTTTGCTTTGTTTAATGTTGCTTTGGTCTGATAGTACTTTTCTTTCATTATCCTTATGTTGCGGCCCGCGTGAAATACCTATCACATATATGTGGCTGGGCGGGAAAGAAGGATGAGTATCCCTGATCAAAACAATATTCAAAAACATGTTACATAAACTTGATTTGCTTCTTTTGCAATGTACGTTGCATTTAATCTAAAAAAACCATTTTTACCCTAATGAATATAACTTTCTTCCAATTCAAAATATAGACAAAATATCGGTGATAGTTGCTGACAATGTTTCAATGTAAATTTTATTAAATCTTGTTATGTCAAATAAGCTATCCATATCTTAAGCCCAACTCCACGTGAGCACAATATTACAAAAATTGTTATTTAGCTTTGTCACACACACACAGAGCAAACTCATAAATCCTGATTGTAACCATAGAGAAGTTTATTGCCTCTAAAGCCTAAGTAGAATTTATTGATCAGGAAATAGGCAATTTATTACATGGCTCTTCTTATATCTTATTACATATCAAAAAGATCCATAATTTTTTTCTCGTATCAGGAATTCACGCTGGCTTCAAATTACACAAGACTCAGTTCAAAATATCCCGTGCGTTTCATGTGATTTCTAATAAAACTTTATTTAATATATAGGATGAGTATTTCTATTGACGAAATATTCGAAGAAAAAAGGGATTTTCTGCTGAAATTTAATCTAAATAAAATCGAAGAAAATATGGAATGTGTGTGTGTGATGTATTGGTTACGGTACGATAAAAAAAATACCTGTCGCTTCCTCCAAGTGGATTTTGATATTTTCTGGATTTAGATTTCGAGAGCTTATGAAAACAAATATAAAATTCTTTCAACCAAAGTGTATTAAGTTTCTTTGCATTTCATAAACTAACAAAGTTTCAAAAACTTTGGCTGGTATTGTGTATTGTTATTGATATATTGGAATTTTGAAACTTATTCTTCGTAAAAGATGTCAAGGAGCTTTTTATTGTTACTTTCTAGAAGGGCAGCTTCGAATGCATTATTTTATTGGTATTTTATATATGGTTGTATCTTGTTTCGCTTAAAATTTAGGAAGGATATGGGTACATTTATATTTTTGAAAAGAATGAGATAGATCTGAAAAAAGGTAAATAAATTTTTATAAGATTAGTGTAAATCATTTAGAATAACGTAATTATTGGAGTCATAATTTTTTGATATTTATATATATATGAAAGTGAGAAATTCCAGAGAGGCGTTGCATTTTACTACATATCTGTAAATGATGTTAAGTAAGAAAATTTGTGAATTGTATAAGCCAGCGCTCTGAAACTGTTGGGCGCGCCCCCGTAGGGGGGGGGGCTTGATTACCTTAGAAGGGGGCGCGAGCATATTGAAAAGTCGAAAACAAAAGATTATTTCAAAAAATTATCAATTTTTTTAAAGTAAAACAAACAAAATACATTCTGTCATAATGAAAAAAAATACATTTACACTGATAGTATACACTTATAGATGTATCAGTATTGTACAATGTACTTTATAATTATCTTAACAATACTAAGTTAAGAACAAGTTTAATAATTACCTGTGACCGCACCAGTTGGTCCTACATAAAATTATATGCAAAACTTAACACTTATCTGGATCATTTTTTGTACGGTTTATAATTAATCCCTTAACTTCAGATTAAAAGTTACGCAATTCACTCCCCAATGCCACCGTTTTGCACGTATGCATGCATATATGGTGTATTTTGGGGGAGGGAGAAACAGAAAATAAGAATATCCTCTGTGAAATAAGTAAGTCCTTCTCAAACAATATTAAGATCATTTTATTGCATCGCAAAGTCTTTGGAATAATTTTTTGGATAGTAGTGAACGTATTTCGGAAAGACGTTTATATACGTCCTGAAAAATTTACGCACTCGCAGAGCGAGACGTTTATATACACCGGTGGTGAATTGGTTAAAGTCGTATTGTAGCTTTAGCGTCAAAGTATCGTATTATCGAATTCAATACATCGTTATTGTATGGAGGGGGGGGGGGCGATGAAAATTGTGAATGAATATTGGGTCGCAAGTATTGAAAATTTGAGAAGCACTGGTATTAGCAATCTTAAATAAAAGCAGGATATTTAAGATGAGTGGAAACTATCTAGCAACTTTATCAAGACAATTAATTTACTACCTCTTTACTGAAGGTAAAATAGTTGTGAAGTTGTGAATTTAACAATGATAGCTATTTACTTACAGTTTTACGAAAATATAGATTTGGTCACCATGATGTTCATTACTATCATTACTATATATGTATTATAATCTTAGTATCCCTCAAGTAATGGTAGTGTTTTTACTCCTTATTTAATTTTTTTTTTATTTCTATATTTTTCGTACTTTTGCTAAGTGCTACTATCCAGGTATTCCCATGCTTTGAATTTGCATTTGGGTTCAGAATCTGGCAAAAACTTGTTTATTGTACTCAGATTTAGCGCGGCCTATGCATTTTTGAATGCAATTTTTAGGTAAGTTACCTTTATCTTGTAATGGATTTAGATATTCTACCCATTATTTTCAATAGTTTCTAGCTGAGTATTATTGACAGAAAGGGGGAAGATTGGCTGGCCAAAAAACATGTTCAACCCCACTTTTATATAAATTATTTAAGATATAAGAGCTGTCCTAAGTCAGCAATGTTTATAATACTGTATATTCTCATTTATATATTTTTAAATTCTATTATTTTATTGATTTATAATATATACTTTCTAAAATCTTATGTCTGGTTTATCTTGCAATTTCGTTTTTTTTTAGTTTTGGTGAATATCGATTATTCATCTCTCTATAGTAGAAAATTTTTACTATGTATATATATATATATATATATATATAATCAATTTATATATAAACTGTCCTAAGTCAGCAATGTTTATAACACTGCAACATCCATTTTTAACTTTCGATTGCTTATGTGTCCTTCATTGTGTGGTTTTCTTAGTGTCTCTATTTTTTTTTCGATTTTGATTGATGGATGTTCATCACTCGTTTGTAGAAAATTAGACTGTATATAAATATATATGTCGGTCACCGACCTTTCTGTTATATGTCAAAGAACAAACCAAAATAACGAAGAACGGTAAAAACAGTCACCAAAGGCTCAGTTAGGTAACCACGAGGTGACCCTCAGTCAGGAGTACACCACGGAAATGGAGCACACAAAGCTTTTTCAAAGTGGGGTTGGGGGGTCCAGAGTCGAAAGCACATCATTCTCATTTCTCGTATCCTACCTCAATACACCGGCACATATATTCTTTTGATTTTTTTCGATTATGTGAACAAAAACATAGTAAAAAATAAATTATTAACATTAGTTGACAACATAAACAGTTAATAATAAATACTTAATTAAATGTTCCGTATTATATACATAGAATTATCATCAATAGAAAAAAAATCAAGAGTTGTGGGTTTCGTAACCATGGACCCCTTTTTTGCGCCGATGTACCACGATCATAAAGGGGGCAGGGATCTGAATCTGTTCTATATCCTTCCCGTTTTATACAAGTAACTGTAAATTGTCATGACCAGTGGTAAGTCTAAAGCTGGCCACGCTGATTTCTTAAGGCTAAGAACTAAAAATACTTGTTGAATTATTTAAAATGGAGTTCCATTTTTTTTTGCCGTAGTCATCTTAATATACAGGTGGGAACGTATAGATTTAATACTGCGTATGATATATATATCGCTTTTCATATCATAAAGACAAAGGAGGAACTTGGTTCGTCATTTGGAATCTTCTCTTCGCCAACATGATGCCTTTTTGTGTCCCTACATGCCACAATGTCTTGAGATTCACTGCAATGACATGCAGTTCTTTATGTTCACCAATTAATCTATCTTCTCCAAGGAAATCCTCCTCGCATTCACAGGTATTGGCGATTGTGAAAGTCGTAATTGAAGCATTGGAATTAACAAAAGAACAATATTTTCCTTTTCACACTGTTGTAGCCTGTCTAAGGCTAAAAAATGGCAGTTTTTTTCACCATTAAATTTACTAAAATGTTTGCCAATGACTAAAGACAATAAAAAATTTGTAGAGAAATCTCCAGCACTTAAAATATGTAACATTTCAAAATAAATTTATTAAAGACGGAAAGTTAATGTGTGATAATTTAAAAGTGTTTTTGAAATGTTTTAAATAGTTAAGGTGTGATGGTTTCTTAAAAAATATTTTATGTTCTTAAAGTTTTATGTATTTTTTGTTAACATTGAGACATAGCCATCCTGTGATGACCATGTCTTGCCGGTTCCGCGTAAGCTAGAGGTGTGGGATTATCAAAATGATGAGACATAATTCTTAATACAACTTTTATTAAGAATAACTTATATTACTTAAATTCTAATTTGACAATTATTAATTAAAGTGAGAATCAAGCCCAAATTAAATCACGTATTTAAGTCAGATCACGCAACTAGATCCTCTATCTCAATTATCCTAAATAATCCTATTCATCTAATTACTTAGATCCAATATTACCTTTTTCAGTTCTGGATCCTTGACCTAGAGAATATTATCTATAAACTTTATATATGAAGATTCTTGATCCGCAATGTAGCTAATTCTTGATCCGCAAGATTTCACACTAAGCTTTGTCACGCTATCGATCAGAATAATTCCACAATACTTTCTCTGAGCCTGCCGCGCTATCTCTAAGCTTACCACGATATCTTTTTATAGTATATCTCATTTACATATTATGATCGTTTATCTTCTTGGTATTGGGTTGGAAAAGTTTTGCCATTAATCGTGGCCGTCAAAGAACATAGGAGTCATGTTAATCAGAAAGACGCGAGAGACGTCACAACATTAAATATAAAAAAAAAGTATTGAAAAGTTTATTAAAATCAGAGAAATGTGCGGTCAAATCCTTCATTTCATATTCTGTAGCTAGCAGAATTACTTTTTTTTAAAAAAATTTTTTTTAAAAAAAGGACTATAAAAACAAATCTGTAGAGATATTCATACAAACTCAAGTGTTATGGCTGAAAATACTTTTTCTATTGTTTTGTGTTAAATCATGTGTTATGATAAGCATGTCATAATATTATTATTGAACATGATGTTTTGAAAATGTTTAGAACAATCAGGGAGATAAAATAAGCAAAACGAGACATGAAGGATAATAAGGTAGAATTTTTTGCAGAAATTCTTGTATCTTTAATACCAATACTTTTCTATAATACTTACCGATGAAATCTTCCAAAAATTCAAATATTTTATCGTGCCTATAGTTTAATTATCGAATAATTGATTACGATTGATATTTATATGCATTAGTGCTTACACACACACACACATACCCTCATATGCAAGATTATATTCATTATTCTTTATTTCGAAAAAAATTACGCTGGAATGAAACTAATTTAACTAATTTTTAAAACTTTTTTGTAAATAGTTGATTATATATTCTTATGGCTGAGAGCTGATGAAGAAAATAAACAAAATTAACAGAGGGAAATTTTACTAAAAGAAATCATTAAAAGGAGAGAAAGAAAATATTACACACATAAGCCGTCACTAACATTAAGCAATGTTGTGAGAAAATCGATAGTACCACACTTGATTTGATTTCTGCAGCCAATCTGTTCTGTACCAATGATAAATTGTTAGAACGTGTGTCTAGGGACAGTATTTCGTTTTACTTAAGGCAGGGATCTTGATTGGTACAATTAAGTGGTGAGAATGTGTGCGCTTGATATTACACTCCCGATGTTTCGAAACACGTGTAAAGTATTACCCGATATGTTTCTCATGTACCACATAGTATTAACAGATTACTAAACAAGTAATCTTTGAAATTAAAGTAAAGTGCTCATTTAATATAAATTCAATTATAAATGTAACTTCACACTAAAATTTCACTTTGTCAATGAATTTCGATTTTTGAATAATTTTAATAATCTAAAAAGTAGACTAAACTTTTAAGTGTGCTAATCAGTTCCACTGGTACATTAAGGTAACCCACTAAGTTCGGAACCGTGATTTTTCAAATGCATGCAAATGAATATTTTTTTAATATTTAGGGTTACTTAGATTACAATACACGTATGAAATTGTTTTAAAAATATTATTACAATTAGAAAGAATTTAAGGTATCCGGCTAATCATAATTAAAATCATCATAATTATCCCTAAAATCATAATTTTTTTTCAAAAATGGACAAATTTTGCTTATGATTCTATTTCATGGGCCATCATATTAGCTTAATAAAAATACCAAGTCTTTTATTTTCCATTCACTAGAACAAAAATTACAAGTGTTTTAGTAAAAGCAGATGCCATAACTTTACACAAGATGTCAAACATTAAAATGCGTTTTATTCAAAATGTGTTTTTTTTTCGAAAAGTTCAAACGGGAACAGCGATTGCTAAAAAAGTTTAGAAACTAATTTGATGAAATTTTTTGTGTGTGTTTTGTAAAACAGTAGAAGTGTTTTGACTCTCAGATGTATCAATCATTGTTTTAGTTAAAAATTTACAGTCCTTTATGTGAATATAATCACTGTTTTTTTTAAGCAATTTCATATAGTCACTAAGATAAAGTGCTCTAGTTTTTGTAAAAATTAAAATATCTATTATCTTGAAGGTCATTTCAAACATGAATAATAAAGTAACATATAAAAATTGAAAAATTGTGAATTTTCTCATAAAATTTTTGTACAGAGTGGTCCCCGTCAATGAAATTTTTTGTATATTTTACCAGTTTTTTCCCCATTTTAATAATAATAATTTTTTTTCTGCTTTCAATTTTTGGATATTTTTTTTAAAAAATATACTAAATAAATCTAAAAATCACAAAAAAATCCCCATATTTAAATTTTAAAAAAAAAAAGTTGTCGCAAGTAGTAGGATACCTTAAATGCAATATTTTGGCAAAAAATGAACTTAGAACTATTTATTTTCTTAATGTTCTTTTATGGAAAATAATTCTGTAGTAATATTATTTTGTCTACATATAGCCACAAACCTCTGTACAGAGCCTGAACTAGGATTTTTGAAATATATAATTTAGAAGTGGATTTGTCCATATTTTAATACATCAGAGTGGAGAAATTTTAACAGAAAAACACTGATAATTATTTCAATTGGTAGTAACTCTGAAAAAAAAATGAATTTTTCAAAAGTCGTAGTTCAGGCCCTCTGGAGAAGTCTTAGCTATATATAAACAAAATATTAATATTATAGAAGCATTTTACATAAAAAGATAATGTTTTGTAAAAAGATAATTCTAAGTTCATTTTTTGCCAAAATATTGCATTGAAATATTTTTTTTTACTGTGCTAATATTCTTAAAACAATTTTATACTTGTATTCTAATCTAAATGACATTAAATATTAAAAAACATTTGTTTGTACGCTTTTGAAAAATTACGGTTCCGAACGTAGTGGGATGCTTAATGGATTCTTTCTGCTCAATTCGTTTACCATTTGTTTTATATATCCATTTGTTTTATAAATTATCTATAAGGATAAGAAATATATGTTATGTAAAATATAAAGACTTTTTGTAAATAAATTTGATAACAGCACAGTATTAATCTGTGAAAAAAAGTTGAACAGAGTAAAATGTCAAATATAATTTAAAATTTCCTACGAAAAATATAAATATCTGTTTCATACATATCTTTTAAGTACTCTTTTACCCTCCACAAACTACAAGGAAGTATGTAGTGTGACTTAGACAATGTCTAAGTTATTGAAAGAAGAGTATTACTGATAATTCGTTTGAATTACTTGTATTGATTGCAAATGTGCACCTTATTTGCCATTCAAGTACGGTAATGAGATTTACCCTTTCAACACTAGAAGAAACATTTTCACCCATTTTAAAATCGGCGATTGTCGTATTTCGATATCACCTTATCTCCATTCTTCAAACACAATGTCAAAATAGATCTCTCGAAAATAATAATTTAAACTGGAACGTGTAAAGAAAAACTATCAAATCAATTGAAGCCGATTATAGAACATTCACGCTCTATATTATTTTATTTTAATTCAGTTTACAGTGTCATATACTAAAGTATTACTAAGTGTTTTTCCCCATGCTTTATGTTATTGGATTTGCATAATTTTGTGCAATACTTGTGACGGGCTCATAGCGTTTTCAACTAAAATGTCCTTTCCTGGTTCTTTGGGGCTGAAAAGGCAAATTCTTTGCAACCAAATTCAGAAGCGAAGCGTGATTATAAAAATTAAGAACCTTTTAAATAGCATTTTTCAGTAAGCAGGATGGCCGTTTGTGACGGGCTCACGCGTCTTTTCTGTAACATAACCTCTGGGTTCCTTGACGGCCAAGATTAATGGCAATTCTTTTCCAACCCAAATCCAAGAAGTGAAATACGATTATGAAATGCAAATAAGATAGTTTTTAAAATAACAGAAGTTTCAGTAAGCAGAATGGCAATTTAGGGGAAAGTTATGTTAGCAAGAGATACGAGTGTGAATTGACAGCCTTTATAAAGTTACCGAGATAATCAGCCATTGATACAAGGTGCATACCATTGCACGCGAGCCCAGGTGCTTCGTACCGTGATAGAACCTTAGCTTGAATTAAGGTAGGACTGATTATTTGATATTAGGAATTGTAATATTATCAGAATTGAAAGTAGGCGGATAATATAATTATTTAGATGAGTGATCTAAGTTACGCGATCAGGTTCAACTATTGCTGTGTGTTTGGTTTATTCTCACTTAATATAAGTTTATCTAATTTATTAGAAATTTAAGTTATATTCTTAATAAAGTCATATTAAGAATTTTAAAATGTCGATTCATTTAGAGAATCCCACACCTCTAATTCACGCTGACAATCAAAGATATGGTCACCATAGAACGACCATATCACACTTTGATAAGTGATTATGCTAGTCTGTGTTTACTAATGTCAAAGCAAAAGTAAGAGAAGTTATCCGACACTCAAGAGTTAATATATTCGTACCAGACCGTTCAAGTCAAGGTGGATACCGTTCCACACGAGATAAAGAAAAGTTATTGAGTAATCGAGTGAGTTACTGCTTACCAGGATATAGAGGTAGGATTGTTCAAATTAATACTAGGAGTTGTGTGGTTAGGAACTGTGGTTATTTACTGAGGTTAGGAAAAGGCGGTAAAGTTAGATTTAGTGATCAGGATCGCGCTTATTTGGTAATACGTATTGTGTGTCTCTTCACCTCAGATTCGCTAAATTAAAATATAAATATTATCATTGTATAGTGTTTAAGTTAAAATCTTAATAAAAGATATTAAGATTATGGTAATGCCTGGTTCTTTATTAAATCCCACACCTATAGGTCACGAGGAAAACGTAGGAGTAGGACAACCTTCACGGGCCCTACATAATTAAGTATATCAAGGTGGTTCCATAAGTACCCGGCCTGACCGAGAGATGGCGGTAGTTGTTCAAAAATATCACTGTATTACAAAGTACGGAATCTATATAGCATATGTTTCAAGTTTGAAGACTCCACCTTGTTTAGTATTTGTTTACAGCTATCTTTAGTGAACTTTTTCAATGAATTTGTGAGAATTGAAAAACATTGGTCATCGTTATGTGATACAATACTTTTATTTGAAAGGCTTCAGCATAACCAATATAAAAGCTGAACAAGATTCTATTCTGGGTGAGTCTGCTCCTTCGTTTGCAACAGTAAAATATTGTATAGCTGAGTTTAAACGATGCCGTACGAGCTGCCAAAGTGAGCATCGCAGTGGTCGACCAAATGAATTGACGACTCCAGAAATGGTGAAGAAAATCCACAACGCGGTATTGCATGATCGTCAACTGGAAGTGGGCGAGCTAGTAGATACCATAGGCATTTCAAAAAGTACGATACATTGCGCATTATCCGAAAATTTGGACATGATAAAGCTGTGTGCAAGATGGGTGCCACGTTTGCCCAGACTCGAGCAAAAACAGTGTCGTGAAGATGTTTCAATTGAGTGCTTAGCGAAGTTTCACAGCAACAAAGCAGAATTTTTGAGCCATTTCATAACCATGGATGAGGTTCATTACTTCCCACCCGAGACAAAAGAACTATCAAAACACTGGACTGAAAAGAGAGGACCGGCTACAAAGATGCCGAAGACCATTCCATCTGCAAGCAAGGTCACATCGTAAGTTTCTTGGGATGCGCGTGGGATAATTTTCATTGAGTACCTTGAAAAAGGTAAAATTATCAACGGCGAGCACGGACTTATTGCAACGTTTGAGCGAAGAAATCAAGCAGAAACGGCTGCATTTGGCTAAGAAGAAAGCGTTGTTTCATCAAAACAATGCACCTGCTCAGAAATCTATTATTACTATGACGAAAATTAATGTATTAAAGTTTGAATTTCTACCTCATGCACCCTATTCGCCAGATTTAGCCCCCTCTGATTATTTTCTATTCCCAAAATGGGAATAGAAAAAATGGCTCAGTGGTCAAAGATTTTCTAACGATGAAGGAGTGATGTCAGCAGTTAATGGCTATTTTGATCAGAATGACAGCTCTTATTATAAAAAAAGGAATCGAACTTATTGAACATCGCTGAGAAAAGTGTATAGAGCTGAAAGGAGATCACGTTGAAACATAAATACATTTTTTTTCCAAAATTTTTGTGTTTTCTTTCCTGGGTAGGGTACTTCTGGGACCACACTTGTACATGAACAAATGAAAACAAATGCCTGTTAATAACAAATAATTCTAAGAGAATAGTTCTGTTTTATTCCCATAAAATTGCAAGAAAATTACTCATGATTATGTGTTTTTCTCATAACTTTTATTTTACTTACATCTAAGCAAACTAAAATAATACATAATAGTATTTACTCAAACCGACCTTATGGCTCAGTAAGGATTAAATCAGCTGTCTCCAAAGTTTTGAAACTCACGGACCAGTAAATTCATAATTTGAATCCCGTGGACCACTAATAGGATTTTTTAGGTATTAAATATACTCATAATAAAAATTGGGATCTAAGAACACATAAAATGTATCTGGTTGATAAAATGAAACTCTTAATTGTAACCAAATTATGAAAGCTTTATAAATAAACCATAACAAAATAAACAAAAATTTTAAAAACAAAACAATTAAAAAATGGCTTAAGTATATCAGACTTTTAGCATTATACATTCCTATGCAATGGCGTGATTCTATGAAGTAACGTTTTTATAACTTTTCACGTATTGTACTGAATTGAATAATGTTTCAATGCATCTTAAAACAAAATCAATGTGATGAGTAAATATATTCCACATTTTTCTGCGGACCAGCGAAATTTTCTCACGGACCACCACTTTGTCGACCTCTGGATTAAATGATATATATTGATATTTTGTTTGAATCTTAAATTTGAAATTCTTCATAACTTGAAGCATATAACTGTGGAGAGAAATAATTCGACCACTGAAGAAATGTACACAATAATAATAGATCAAACAAAGCAAAATACTCGTAGAACAATTAATAAATCAATAATTTGGGTTGCATAAACTATAAATCACAGTAGAAATTCAAAAATATAGAGCGTTATTTTTACAATAAAAAATACAATAATCTGATAAAGAACACAAGGATATTATGCTATGCCATTTCATTACTGTATTTTAGCGACATCACTCTTAAAATAAAAAGAATTATGAAATTATACAAAGCTTGCTTAAAGAAAAAGAAAAAAAAAATGTTAGAAACTCTTGAATTATGATAATTAAGTTTTTATGAATGTTGTAAGAATTGAGTTTTAAAAGAAAATCAATGTGTTGACTTTTGATATGTGTGTGTGTTTAAATTTAACAGATATATCTTTCTTGTTTGTAGGAAAACAAAGGCTCTCAATTTTTTTAAATTCCTTTCTTGCGAGACTTTATATTCATGACACAAGTATTCTATCTCAGAGAAATAATAGGAATTGTTTCCAACTCTTCATATTATATATGCGTGGTGGTTTAGTTTTGACATACAACAGAACGATACTGATAATGAATAAACTGCTCCATCCCATTGCTTATTCAGAGTTTTATAAAGCTGTCAAAGTAAGTCACGAGATGTTAAAATTATCAACAAAACTGAATTAAAAAGCGGAAATCATTACAGATAATTTATAGGTTCCGGATGCAGTGTGAAATATATGCACAGAATTAAAAAAGAATAATAGTGAATTTTCTTTTGATGTTAGCGAATGAATTATTTTTGACATTCATGAGTGTTCGCGTTTGTTCTATTATATGACTGCTTAAAATCATAGGTGTTATCTGAATTCTACATTAGAGGTGGGCAGTTGTTTTGAGTTGAAGGCCATATTAAGGATCGAAGGAAACCTGAGGATTACGCATTTTAAAAATATGATTGCATTCTTCAGTCAGCTTTAATCTCAGAAAAGGTATAAATTGTGCCATAAATATCAATAAATATGAGTTATATAAAATAATGTCAGTTTTATTCAATTTATTTATTGTGCTACTTTCGAATCTATAATCTGCAGGCGCTTTTCATTTTGGAATCAATTTCATGAGACAAATGTACCTTTCACATTTTTCTACATCATTTTTGAAACAAGGAGGGATACTGCATGGTAAAATTCTCATGACAGTCCGCAAGTTATTATCAGCCAACTTGCATCTATATTTACCCATGTTGATCTTCATTCAAGAATGTTTTTCTCATAAATATATATATTTGGCACAAAGATGGAGAAAATTTTCTGTCTATTTGGTTTTCAATCGTTCGTGGTGGGTCAAAAAAGAATTCTTTGCAGGCTGTAGCTTACTCTTCTCTATTGCACACCATGGGCAATTTTCATGTTCATTAATACTTATTGTTACAGGTTATTTCATATGGTCCTTAAGAAAATATGTTTAAGCAAATAACTGCTAAAATAATTACCGTAAAATCTGGCGTATAACGCGCACTTTTAACACTAAAAATAAGAGTGAAATTTAAGGGTGTGCGTTATACGCCGGATGTAAAAATGAGAGCTTTAAAAATAAAAAGAGATAAGCGTAGAAAAAAGTTAGATTTCTACATCGAACGAAATACTCTTTACTTAACCGAAACGACATTTCTTATTAACTAAAATGGTTGTAGTTGGTTGCTTTTGGTTGTAGTTAACATAAAGGGTTGCTTTTTTCTGAAGCTTGGAATAATAACTCGAATAAGTGACTTCAAAACATAAGACATATTGCATATTTATATTTCAGGTTTCTTCGTAAAAGAGGGTGTGCTCGTTATACGCCTGATTCTAAGGGAAGCTTCAAGGATTAGCTTTAGAAAGCAATAATCCTTGATTTCAATGCCGATCATATTTTATTAACAATGTTTATTCCTGTTTTTAAAGTTTTAATCAAAATATTTCAAAAGTATAATATATATATATTTTTTTTTTTTTTTTTTTGAAAAAAATGAAACCCGAAATGTTTTTCTTAGAATCTTGTAGTTCATTTAAATTAAATTAAATTATTATTTCGATAATTTGATTTCTGTTGCTTCAGTTTAAGGGATAATGAAATAAAAATATACTTTACTGATCCATTAAAAATACATAAAGCATAAACATAAATTATGAGCTAACTATCCATACTAACAATCAATATGAGTAAACGAAAGCATTAATGCTAATATAAAGATTTTTACTTTGCAGTACTTCTTCTTGAACTTTGTTTTATATACGAGAGAAAGTCATTAAGTAAGTCACAAAGGATAATATAAAATAACTTAACATGGTAATCAATTGGAAACCACTTCTTTTTTCACATAATCTCCAGCAACGTTGTGATGCACTTATCCCATTGTTTTACCAGAGTCCCAATTCCAGCTGCATAAAATTCTTCTGTGTCATCCGCAATAGGACTTAATGTTGGACATCGTCGTCACCTGCAGATTGTTAGCCTCCGAAATGTTGTTTCTGTGGACCAAACAGATGAAAGCAGATGTCCATTCGATTCTTTTTTGTGTTTCTTGGTCAGATGCTGGAAGACCCAAAGTATGTATACTTTTCAGAAATTCAAACGATCATGAACTATGCTGCATACTAAACCATGAAAACATCCTATTGCCGTTTCGATGTCGTCAATTGTTACTCTTCGATCAGCCCGAATCTATTCTTCCACCTGTTGCTCAGTTGATTTTGTCGCGTTCAAAACTGGACGACCACTTCGACCTTCATCAACAATTCGGAATGTTTTTAAGAACATTTCTTCACCCAATTGTACACTGATTTACATGACAAACACTTATCTCCATAAACAGGTAACATTTCTTTTTTATTTTATTTTTAGTCCTTTTGCCCACAAAAGTGAGATCTCAGCACGCTGCTTTTCTATCGTACAATCATTCTCAGTACCATCGCCATTTTTTAAACTGTATTAAGTATGCTTGTGAATGCTACCAACTCAATATGAATTGAATATTATAAAGTTGTGTGCGGCTGCCATCTATCGCTATTATTTGGAGATATCTGTTACAATTTTAAATCCTGTCATATGCATTTGTGACTTACTTGATGACTTTACCCTCGTACTCTGTGTCTTTGCCTAATGTTAAAGAATAGAACTTGAATTCGGAATTTTTGTTAGTTACAAGAGAACGGAAACACTAATATTATATTCTACCTTCATTATCCTATAGATAGAAACGTATTGTATGATACTCTACATCACATAAGTTCCCAACCCTTTTGAACTGGCGCCCCTTTTTTCTAGGAAATATTTCAATACCGCCATCTCCCACTCAAGAGAAATAAGCGTACATAATACATGGTGAAAATTCTAAATAATTAATCCTAAAATGATATTCTACTACTAATAGAACATAATTTTTTAATTTAATCTTTTTTTTCCAAAACCCAAATTTTTTTTTTTTTTTTACTTGCGAAACAGAAGTAGCTATTGCCACAAATATATTTAAGTGTGTAATATTATATATGTTAGTTTTAGATAGGATATTGTTGGAATTGAAACGTTTTTGAATATCTTCTTTATTTAAAAGAGTGGAATAAAGTTTAATTTATATACATGTTATAAATACGCTTTTGAAAGAAGGTTTTGATGATATGAAGTAATTCACAATAAAGTATTGTTTTCAATATAAAAAAAGAAATTGACAGTTTCAGCCTTTAAAGAATCACATGTTAGTTCCTGGTCAACATATTTAATTATATTTCTTGGATAATATACGTTATGAAATGCAGTGGACGAAACATTTTTCCTACTGTTCACAGGCAAAGACAACACATACACTACAGAAATTAAAATTTACCATATCATTCAATTTAATGCAGGTCTAAATGTAATATAATTTCCAAGTTTTTGAACCACTTCCCGAACTACTGAAATATGTGAATTTTCATGCATGTGATAGAAATGATTTAGATCAGGGGTGGCCAAAATTTTGAGATCCGTGGTCGACTCCACATTTAAAAAATTGAAGGCGGTCTACCAATGACAGAGCTAAAATAACGTAACGTAGATGCTTATATATTTATTTTCGGTTACAAGAAAAAATGGTAAATTATCTAATTTTCTAAAAAATTTAATATTAATATTTACAAAATAAAATTTACTGACGAAAATAATCAAAGTATTCATACATCAAAAATTGACCATCCTATTCACTTCGTTTAGTTGAAATTCGGCACTGTATATCTGCGACAAAGTTATCATATTGTGGCTGGGTACGGCTTATTGCAATGCGCACGAAATTAATGTCCATGTGTTAAACGCGACCGATTTTTTGGTTTTTATGGCGTTCATGGTTGAAAAAGCAGATTCGAAAAAAATGCTTCGACCCAAAGTATGATTTCAAATACAAAATCAATTTGTAAATATTTGGAAATGTTTCCTCAAAAATTTTCCCAAAAAATCAGTATCGTTAAATGCTCTGGATTTAGAAATATATAGTATCTTAATTTCATAATTTCATCCTCGACCGTGACTGATGTGGTATCTTAAATTCCTATTTTTCAGGCTCTCCATCAATGTTGACTTTTTTCATTAAATGGAAATATCATAAAATTAGTATTTCTTCCAACCTAATTAAGTCAGCGAATTTTCTTTCAAATTCTTCAAACAAAACATCTAAGTGTTCGGCGAAATCTTCGAAGTCTCGGTTTGGATTATATGGATGCACTATTCCTCCATGTTTTTGAAGTTTCTAAATTCATGTTTTCTTAATTGAGACGCATACCTTTTTATAGTTTCTTTGAAAGTTTTAATCGCGCTCATCATGTCTGTTAAACATTTATTCTTTCCTTGTAGATTTGGGTTTTTAAGTCGTTAAGTTTTGCAGTGATATCACAGAGAAAAGCTAGTTTCTTGAGCCTTTCTCATTTTCCCAATTCAGTAATGTGCTCTCCTTTTCTTTTTGTAGAAAAATTTTATTTCTGGTAACAGAATTTTTAAAGAAACACCACGGTTAGCCACCTCCCGTCTGTGTGCAAAAAAGAGATCTCCATCTCTCTGATTCAGTGTCTTCCCAAAAGCCCCCTAAATTGTTGTCTCTGAAGACTTCTTGAACGATTGAATTGACGATTTTAAAAAGCAATTTGCATTATATAATTAGACTTTTGTATTTTTGAACACAATACCTGTTGATGCAGTAGCTGGTAAAACCGGATTTCCTCATCATTATGCACAAGCAATAAAAAACCCAAATTTGATTCCCGACCATTGTTGGGCTCCATCTGGTGCTATAGAGACCAATTTATATATTGGAAATCTTGTCTTATCAATAAAGAGTTTTTAAATGAATTGTAGATATTTTCGCCACTCGTTTGTCATTTCAATGGAATTATAGTTAATAACTCTTCTTTTGAAGTCATATCTTCGAAATCCATTCTCGCAAAAATGCTTAACTGTGCAATGCCACTAATATCAAAGGATTCATCAAATTGAAGTGATAGGAACTTACAAGCTTTTAAATCGTCATTTAATAAATTCTCCAAATTATTATTCATAACTTCAGTCAGTCGCATCACAGTGTTACGTGACAAGGAAATATTATTTATTGACGATATTATTTCAGATTTGTTTTTAAAATAGCGAAAACGCACTTCTCCCGCTTTACAAAAAGCTTCTTTTATTGATTCTCCATCTTCGAATGGTTTTTTTCGCATTATCAAAACTTCCGTAATTTTAAACGACACCAATGTTACTGCTTTAGCTTTGGTGCCTGATTTCGTAAATAACGATTGCTGTAAATGAATATTTGACTTTAATTCATGCACCTTAACTTTTCGAAGTTCACTGCCGTCTGGAAAGTCTGTAGCGTATTTTAAGTGCATGGTTTTAAAATGTCTTTCGACGTTTGCTTTTTTTGGTAGTGCCAAACTTGAGTTACATATGAGACAAACACATTTCTCCTTCACCATAACAAAAAAGAAATCATCTTCCCACTCATTGTGATAATGGTATGTTTTACTTCTCTTAGCACTGATACCTGGCTGAGTCATCTTGAACGGGTTATTGAAACAACAAATTATTGTATCAGTGCGGTAGGAAGCGAGCGACCTGCAACGTAAGACCATTAACTGAGAACTGAAACTAAACGGACGGGTGTGAAGGGTAGACTAGTCGACTCGTCGCGTCGCTATCATCGCGCAGCCTACTGGATATAATCTAAGCATCCCACTTTGTCAAGTTGTTTCTATTTAATTCTCCACTGTAAAACGACAAATTCATTGTATTACTTTGCACAGTTTGTTTTAGGTTTTAAAGCGTAAACTGTAGTAAATTTTTATTTTAAATAATTCATTAATTCTGTGTCATAAGTCATAAATTAAACTGTTAATATCCGAGTTCATTATCGGGATGGTCGCGCGGTCTACCTAAAATGTCTTCGAGGTCGACCAGTCGACCGTAGTCGACGTCTTGGCCACCCCTGATTCAGATACATACAATTAACATAAGGTATAACCAGTATTAAAGTTCATTTTTGTTAGTATATAATCAGCGTGTTTTTTTTTATTATTATTTTTCTTTTTTAATGATATGGTTTATCTGGCGAAGACCTTCCGTGTCATCTCAAAGCCCCTTAATTTTCTCTGGCACTTTTACTGCCCCCTGAAAGCCTCAAACGCCCTCAACAGGGCATTATCACACGTTGTGAACCTATGCTCTACATTTTTATCTGAGTCCCATTATTTAGTTATTTATTTATTTATTTTTGTATAAAATGTATTTCGTATTTTTCTCTAATTCAGAAATGCTAAATATGTTACCCTTTAAAGTGTTACAATAGTAGAATTATGTAGTAAATAGTAAAATAATAAGTAATTAATAATAAGTGTTAATAGTAGTAAAATAGTATATTTATGAAATATTTTGAAGTTTTAAAAACGCCATATATTAAACATGTGTATGATCTGTAATGTTGCAAAGTATCATGAAAAGGGAGTAATTCTTCGATCTAAAAGTGTACTTCACGGCTCTTGTACACTTGCCGAAGGCAGCCTTAATGTAACACCTAAATCGGTTCAATAGAAAATAAGGCTCTAAAATTAACGTTTTCAAAGCAGATAATTAATAGTCAAAAAGGGTTTTATTATATATTATTCAAAAATCTGTTTAAGTTCAATTGGAATCGGTATTTTATTGTTCAAAACAAAACAAATAATAATGGTAATAGCTTTTTGATACTGTATTAGTGATAGAAAGACATTGATGTAATATATATCATGTTCTAGCAAATTCATGTAATCCACCGTAAATACAAAAAAAAAATATAGCATTCTGCACATTGCGACCATTCGAAATTATCTTGAAAACTGTCATTTGACAAATTGTTAGTCGATAAACAAATTTCGAGTTCTCTATTAGATTAAGCATCCATTATTTGGTTGCTTCAAATGTGTTTTTATCACGCGTGTTTCTCGTTTAAACTTTCTAGAACAAAAGTTTCGGTAAAAAGAAAATGGTTGCATTAATATCTAAATACTAATTTCTTTCTTTGTTCTTTTCACATGCAACTGAATGTATTCCAAACAATGGGATATTTAAACGTGGATTCTCTTTTTTGCGTATATGTGTAATATACGTGTAATATTTTTATAAAATTTTAATAAATCTGTTATTTCATTCCCTGCGTCTGGCGCCTCTTTTTCAACTATACGCATCTCGTTTCACCTGCTTTGGAAACTCGATGAGCTAAATTCATTGATCATAGTCACGGTAATTAACCCCTGTTTCGGGCCCAATCAAAAAACTCTGTGACGTGTTAAAACACTATCAAAGCAACCATTTGTTTCCAGCTAATCAGTTCATGCCCCAATTTTTAATTTTTTGCTTTTAGCTTTCTCTTAAAAAGTGCATACTTGACAGCAGTAATAACGTTCATAAGTATACACAAATGTGTTTTATTTAAAAATACATGCATAAAATAAGAATTTTTTTGAAATTTAAAAATCTTTTTGAGGAAAATTTTTTTTTATAAAATTTGAACTTTTTTTATCCAATTATGAAATTTGAAATTTTATCTATATTTTAAAAATGGGGCAAAAATTTTATTTTTAAATGTTTGTTTTAATTTTAAAGGGGGTCCGTGTTTGTGTCTTTATCATGTGCCCGTAATAAATTGAGCCCATCATTTATTATTATTATTATTATTATTATTTTGATTTTGTAGTAGTAGAAAAAAGATGATTTCAAATTCGCTGTGCTTTTTTTAGGCTTAGTTAAGAGCATTTAGATTTTTGTTAGTTTCATGTTTTGCGTGCTTTTATAACTGTAGCGTTACGTCGAATTAAAATTTTAGAAGTAATTATAAGCCTCACTATGAAAACTTTTTACTGAACACGGTGAAGTGTTTGCAGAAACCACTTATTTTTTTCAAATATCGATGACGCTCTACAAATAAGAAAATAATAAAAGATAGGTACAGTTTTTTCTATCTTACTTAAAGAATTTATAAAGCTTTTTTGAATCAGCAAAAATTCGATTGATTTCTTACGACAACTTAAGTAGAATACGTCTAACGTCTCAAAGGATCTAAGCAGTTAAATTAAATCCCTTTTGAAGCAATTTAATTCTAGGAACATGAAGAAAAATATTTTAAAGGGAAAAATAAGTTTCAAAGAAAAAAAAAAAAAATTATTTTTAGTCACATAGTTACTTTTAGCTACCTTTTTAGCTACTATTTTTAGCAAACAGGTATACAGCAAAACATTGTATAACAAAGAGTAACTAAGCAAAATTATTTAAATGAACATACTAATGTTTCGATTATTAAAAAGCATAAATGTGTAATAAACACCAGAATGATGTTTTTATTTTTGTGATGATGTATTTTTTGTTTTATTCTCAGTGTTCACTATTTTTTTTAAAAAGAAACATCATTTAATTAATAATTAACATGGCATTGAGGGAAATCGGGTTTACAAGAATTCAATGTGTATTGGACTGTATAATATTTGATTTTAATTTTTTTTAATCATCATCTGTCAGTATCTTCAAATACCATCGTTTTCAGAAAATCAAACATAAATAAATCCTATTATTGGATATTTTTTTCTATGTTAATCATTTATTACTTCATTTTTTACTAATGGAGCAACATTTTTAGCAACTTAGCCTTTGCAGACACGGCAAGTTCAACATTTAATTTTATTTCATGGTGGGGCCATCTAGTGGCGGCCTCGCTACCAAATTTGTATGCTTAATTAATTTTTAATGCATGTTTTCGTAGGATGCTAAATATTGCCGTGATTTAATTTTCTCGAGAGTACCAGAGCCAAAATTTATCTCAAGGGTTTTTACATGTCACATAATCTTTGCATTCCTACATTTTGCATCGGAAAAACTATCGTCCCGGGGGCGAACCCCAACAGGCTTACGAAAACGCACTGACCTCTAAGCAACCGGAGCCAACTGTTACTACATTTTTGTCGTCGTAAATATATGGGTCTTTGAATTTAAGAAAATGAAACTAGAAATGATTGGATTCCTATTATATATAACATATATTACACAAGTGATACTTTTTATGAATGCATTTCAATAGAATTAAAATAATATTTGTGAATAAAAGTATATACTAACATAAAAGAACACATGCATATATATATTTTTTTAAATCTAATTATAGCTAGCTATAGCAAATTCAAAGTTGTAGACACAGTATTACAAGTAATAGATTTAATTTATCTACCAATAATTATAAGGGGGTTAGGGTGTTTAAAATTTTTCTGGGGGGGGAAAAAAATCAATTTTCAAACAGGTTTTTCTTTTTTTAACTTAATTTAATTAATTCTTTCACATAATGTTTACAAAAAGGGCCCTGGCTTCAAAAATACAAAATGTTTGAAATTAATTATAATTTTAACAATTATAAATGAAAATAAGTAATAAATATTAAAATTTTTTCGTTTCCTTTTTTTAAAAAAATCTGATGTATAAAAATTTTTAAATTTTAAAATGCCCCCTTTTAAAATCTTCCCTTTAAAAAAATATATCTTTTGCATTTCAAAATCTTGAAAAATATTGAAATTTTTAAAACAAATTTTAAAAATGTAATTTTTAATTTTTTTTAAAAAAAATAATTTATTATTCTTTTTAAAAAAAACTACATGTAATAAGGATACATTTAATTTTTTCAACTTTTAAAATATATATAATTAAAACTGCTATTTTAGAAATAACATGGAACAAAAAAATTTTTATTTCTTATAAAAAGTTTCTTATTTTCTGGCTTATAATTTTTAAATTTTAAAATTTTTTTTACCTTTTTTTAAAGGCATTCATTTTTAAATAATTTAAAAATTCAATTATTTAATTTTAATTTAAAAAAATTTCACTTTTTTGTTTTTCCCCCCCAAAATTTCACATTCCCCAATAAAAACTTTTAATTTTTTTTTTGATTAAAATTCCATTGGTCAGTAATATAAACTTGCCAATATACAGGAATGTAATGTTTAACTAGTTAGAGAGTAATAATTATACTTAGTGTTAAAAAAATAAATATTGTGATACATAAATTCAAAAATCAGAACTTGGCAACATTTTTAAATTTCTAAAATAACGATTTTGCGTAATAAGTGTAATACTAATTTGATTTAAATTCAGAATTTTGAAATATATAATTTAGAAATAGATTTATTATATATTTCCTATATCATAGTTGAAAAATTTTAATTAAAAAAAACACCCGTTATTATTTCAATTGTTACTAACACTGAAAATAATGTGAACTTTTCAAAAATCCTCGTTCAGCCTGTGTAGAGAAATCTAAGTTTTATATAAGGAAACTGGTTATTATAGAAGCATTTTTCATAAAAGAGAATTTTTAAAAAATGTGATTTTTTCATTTTTAGCCAAAAAATTACATTTAATTTTTTTTTATTGTAATAATACTCTTAAAACCATTTTATATATATTTTCTGATTTAGGTGACACTAAATATCAAAATATTCTAGTTTCTACTTTTTTTTCAAAATCACTATTCCAAACGTAATCGAATACCTTATTGAATTGAAAAAATTAGCAATAATTGTTATGGATAGAAAAGTAGCACAAGGTTACCACTTAGAAAACTTAATTAAATGGTTCACACCTTTGAAATATAGCTTGCCTAAGGTAATATTATTATTATTTTATTTAGAAGAGTCACAGTTAGATGACATGATTCTCTCAAATCCCAACTGAAACAAACTACCTTAGTTAAAACTAAACCAGGGTAGAGTTTTAACCGATTTGTGAGATATTAACAGAACGACTGTTTAAGATATCTTTAGTGAAAGAAATTCCTGTAAAATCTTGAACTTTTGCGGTCACAATAACTAATAATGTAATGAAGGGTGTCAATATTCCTCATTTTAAAAAACATCTGATAGAAATTGTTTTAATTTATTTTCCCACAGAACTGGTAGGATTAAAAAAGATGCTATTTCTATTTAAATTTTGTCTTTTATATAAAGAGGTAGGAAATGTTAATAAAATAATTTACTTCAAATTGGCCGTGGGTAGCCTAGTGGTTAGAGCACCGGACTCCAGACCGGAAGGCCTGGGTTCGATCCCCGTACCGCAAATACCCTCCAAGTGCACGCGGAGCACGTGCTCGTTAAATCAGTGGGTCCTAAAGTCTTGTGGGCTGAATCCCACGAGTGCAGGGAACTGGAAAAAATTTCCCTCCAATTCAGTTCCATGCCTAAATTGAGGAGGTGGAGATAGAGGTGGTGTCGCCATCTATCGTTCCTTCGGGAATTTCTCCGAGCTAAATCGTACTGTCACCTGTATGGTGCTCAAGGCTAAAAGCCAACGACAGGCGTACATCTAGCCCATTGCCACGACGAATTTCGTGGGCCTCGATCTGACTATGTCAGGTAGGTGGCATGAGCAACAACACTTCAAATTGCTTTTCTCTTTCAGAATTTAGAGTATAAAACAATTTTTTTTCTAAAAAAAATAATTTTTTTTGTGGAAGTTATTCGAAAAAAATCGTTTCACAGATGTTCTTCCTCAGGTTCCAGCTTTTTTTTTGTTCATTTATTACCCATTTCATTTATTATTTTCAAAATTTTCTTCGAAAAGTTTATTCAATGTTTTTAGTTAGAATTAAATATTTTTTACTCGTATTTTATCATTTTGAAGAATATTAATTTACTAATTCTTAAAAATAAATCCTAAGCCATGTCTAGTTTGAAAGAATTCATTTTTGTCGATAATAGTAAAATTTATTTAATAAAAATATTGGTTGCTGGATACTTTAAGTAGTTCCTTTTCAAGATTTTTATTCACATTAAATTAAAAAATGTTCCGATTAGGGAAATATGAATTTGATGACGCGTAACATTTCATTTGTACTTCAAGAAAAAAAATTTATTTAAATTAAGATGTTTAATAGGGGAATACAGACAAAAATATGTATTGATATTTTTTTTTTTTTTTCATTTTTAGGTGAAAAAAACTGATTTATTATTTTTATCTTGTGTATATCTTTTTTTTTAAATATAGGGTCATTATAATTGCATCCTCAATTCAATATGCTGTACAAAAAATACTGGTCAGAAAGACTTCAAATTTGAACTAAATATACTTGAAGAGGGGAGAAACGGCATGACAATTGAAAAAAAAAAATATTTCAAAATTTATAAAGCGATGGTGCTGCAGGATGCATGATGACACTGCGCACATTGCAAAGCCAGTGATGTAACTGCTCAAGAGACATTAAGGAAATGATAAAATGAGCAATCGGCATTTTCCAACGGCTTGTCTTCCAAGATCACTGGACTTTCATTCTTGTAACTTCGTCTAGTAGGGTTATCTTTAAAACGTTGTGTTCTGTGGCCTAATTGCAAATTTCGCTGATATGAAGGGACAGATTGCGCAGCACATTCACAAAGTTGTGACGGGCTTATGCGTCTTTTCTTTAACATAACCTCTGGGTTCTTTGGGGGCCAAGATTAATGGCAACTCTTTTCAAACCAAAGCCCAAGAAGCGAAATGTGAAAAAGAAATGCAAATAAGGTAGCTTTTAAATAATAGACGTTTCAGTAAGGAAAATGCAATTTGGGGAATGGTATGTGTGAAAGAGACAGTGTGAATTGACAGTCAATCCTGAAGTTACCTGGAAGATAAACCATTAAATCAAGGTGCATACCATTGCATGCGCGCCCAGACGTTTCTTCATAAGATTGAATCTAAATTGGGATTAAGGTAGGATTAATTATTTGATATTAGGACTTGTAATATTGTTAGAAGTGAGAGTAGGCGGATTAAATAATTATAGTGGTCTAAGTTACGCGATTTGGTTTAACTATTACTGCGTGTTTTTGTTCATTATAGATTCTCGCTTAATTAATATTATCTAAATTGTTAGACATTTAAGTTCCACTCTTAATAAAGCCATATTAAGAATTAAAAATGTCTATTCCTTTTGCAAACCCTACACCTCTAGCTCACGCTGACAATCAAAGATACGGTCACCCAAGGGGGCGGGGGTGGTATCACAAAGTTCCCGCTTAAACTCTGGAATATGCTGTTTATCGGTTTCAAATTCAGGTGGAAAATGGTGGATAGCATATTAATCATGTCTAGCGATAGTTCAATGATGTTTTTCATGCGGGGTTTAGTCCAAGGGCAGCTAAAAACGTATTTCTCCATCCAATGTGGTATAACATTATTACAGTGAATAGGCATTTCACACATTTAAACTGCCACAACTCTTGAGTGACTTGTAAGTCATTTTTTCCATCAAAAAACCGAAACCATGATGCACATTGAACAGTAAAGTTGGTTTACTGTGTAACTCATGCCAAAGCTGTCGTAATTCGTTTCAAAACGTCAATTGTGGCTGAATCTACTATCGTTGTACTGCTTAAGGTATCCGACAACGTTCGGAACCATGATTTTAAAAAAGCGCATAAATGGACAATTGTCATGGTATTTAGTGTCACTCAGATTAGAATACATGTAAAAAATTGTTTTAAGGACACATTTTGAAAAAAATTATTTGAATATAATATTTTGTCAAAAAATTAACTTAGAATAATCTTTTTTAAAATGTTTTCCTTTTGTGAAAAATGTTTTTATTATAATAATATTTTGCCTGTATATAGCTCAGACCTCTTTATAGAGGCTCAACTAGAATATTTGAAAAATTCACATTATTTTCAGAGTTACCACCAATTGAAATGAATTATTGGCGTTTTTTTCTTAAAATTGCTCCCCTCTGTTGTTGTAAAATATGAATAAACCGCTTCTAAGTTATATATTTCAAAAATTCTAGTTGAGCCTCTGTACAGAGATCTGAGCTATAGACAGGCAAAATATTATTACAATAGAAGCATTTTTCATAAAAGAATATTTTGAAAATGGATCATTCTATGTTCATTTTTTGTCAAACTATTGTACTTAAATAATTTTTTATTGTAATACTATTCTTAAAACAATTTTATGTACATTTTCTAATCTGAGTTACACTAAATATCATAAATATTATCCATTTATACGCTCTTGCAAAGTCACGGTTCTGAACGTAATCGCGATACTGTTGATATACATTGGAATCTTTGTTTTATGGATACGTTTCTCTTCTTGAGTAATTCAGTTTTAGAATTGAAGTCATTGTAACCAGTGGGTTTTTTCAACAGCATTTTGAACGTGGGACTAATTGTAATCAACATGTAACTAAAATGTTTGAAAAAAAATAATTGTCGTAGGAACATTACAAAAAAAAAAAAATTTATATTCATAAAAATAACAATAATAGCAATGAATACGAAATAGAACTATCATCACAAATGTTCTTCAATCTCATAGGTATATTAAATAAACATATACAATTAAGTTTTACTGATATGTATATATAACTCCTTTCTAACCAGAAACAATTTCCTTTACTATAGTAAAATCATTTTATGCTTCGACAATTGGATATTCCATCTCTCTGACTATCATCGAAAAAAACACTTCTACCGTTTTAGTTTATTATTCAAGCATTCATGCTTTTTCGTGAATTGATAGAATAAGAAAAGTTCAATGAAATGGACCGAAATCAAATACTGATGACGTCATCAACCAGCAGGAGTCACGCAATCGCAAACGATAACAGAGAATGGCGTGCTCTAAACTTCGATTTTTTGACTATTAGATTTAGGCATCAATATTGCTAGATTATAATTACAAAACACAGAAAAGGCTGCATGAAATCATGTTGTATCACTTTTTGTGGACAGAAAGAAATTTTACAGCATTGTCAGTAGTGACAGATTTATTCATTGCCATGGTAATAAATGTAAATACCTTAAATGCAAAATGAACAATTGCATGAAGCTTATGATAAACAAAGCACTCTCTGAATAATAATTTTGTGGTTGTAATGAGTTTGAATGAATTTTTTATTGTTTCATAGATGTTGCAGTTGTATTATATTTAAAAGCCTTTATGGGAAAAAATGTGTGCGGGTGTGAATGATCAATAATAAAAGTTACAAAATTCGTATTCAGGCGTAGAAAAATTTTATGGTTGTAAAGTTCAGAAACAAAATGTGATTCTGCTTAAAATAATATTCAATACCAGAAGACCATTACTCTTTTAAATGAAATTGAAGTTTTTAAAATCACGTGACCGATGAATACTTTCTTGATAGAAGCAGGTTTTGTACAGCAAGTAAAATTAAATTAATGCATTGTTCTTAAAATAAAATGAGGAAACACGAACTGCTTTTGAAAACTGGGTACTTTTCCGTTTTCGCCGGCGCAGGCCTAAAGTTGCCGAAAAGGATACAACTGAGGTCAAGCGGAATAATCCCGCTGGTAACCATTTACTACTACCTCTTCAAAACAAGTCAAAACCACAGTGAAAACTAACAATTATAAGCATTTTTTGTGTGTATATTGTGTATTGTTGCCAATAAAGCCAACTTGTCGAGATTTGCACCGTTGAAACGGAAATGCACCGACAGCTGTTTTATATTGTATTGATAAAATCTATACTGAACTATTGTTGTTGTTGTTCATCTCCATGTCTAGCCAAGCTACACAAAGTCCATGATCTCATTCACTCTCAAAAAATCCAATACCATTAAAAGGTCTTCATAAACTTCTTGTTTTGAAAGCCCCAGATAGTCAAGAATGTGTTCTGGAGATGCCTGGCAGGCAGAACACCTTACACAGGTTGGAAAAACTTTGTTTCCATCCCTAAAAGTCAAAGTTCTGAGGTGACCACTCCGGAAACGAGTCAGAATAGTTTGTTCCTGCCTGCTGAATTGAAGGAAAAAGGGACCACCTGGTCGCTTAGCCTCATACCAGTGATGAGCAGGAAGGACAGTTGATTGCTTGTTGTTGATGTAGGTGGAGTGCAGTTCTGAATAGGCGAGAGCGGCCGAGTTCATAGAGTGTTGAGCTGCGCCATCTTTTTTAAGTAAGTCTGCAATCCCATTGCCCGTGATGTTAACGTGCGAAGAAACCCATTGTAGATGGATTTCTCGAGAAGAAATATGTTTTAGCTTCTCCAACATAGCCACTCCTGTGTTATCACCCACCTTATGCCAGTTAGAAAGATGTTTAATGGCACTACGGCTGTTAGATAATATTCAGATGCTGTTCGAACCAGGAATTGAGAGTGCCTCTTTAAGGCCTATATCAACAGCAATATTGAACAACTTAATCATAACATGGTGGGATCCTATTTTATTCCACACCTTTATTTATCGCCAACTTCACGAATTGTTATCCTTATATTGGATAGAAATTTAATACAGAAAAGGAGCTTATATTGCATTTTGGATTGCAATATTGTATATAGGATTTTGCATTTTGCAATCTCTCTGTTCCAATTTAAAAATACGAGAAAGAAAAATAAAATATATATTAATTAAAAGTTACATACATAAAATTTAATATACTTATCTTATATTAATTTGTGCGGTTTATAATTAAGATCTTTTTGTAGCTTTAGCGTCAAAGTGCATTATTATTGCATTCAATACATTATTATTGTATAAGGCGCGATAAAAATTATGATTGAAAAGTGGGTCGCCAGTATTGAAAATTTGAGAAGCACTGGTGTAAAACAAAGCCTGACGTTGCACATTGAATAAAACACCAAATGATTGCATTTTTAATACAATATTATGTAATAGTCATCACATTATTTGCTTAGAACTTATATGATTTTTAAATAAACAAATTAAGATTAAAAAATACCTCTGTAAAAATATTAGTAATAATTCATGAATAAAAATGCTCTTTTTAAATATGATAACATATTAATAACATTTTTATTAAATACGAGAAAATAAAATAGCACTTTGATTGGTTTTGTGCTCCTCGCAAATACATTAAAAAATTTGTGTTGTCGTTTAGGGCTTTTTTACTTCTATTCATTAAATAATTAGGGAAAGTTGTATTATTGTTAATTAAATTTTTTTCCATAATGTAAGAAAAAGTAATTCAATCAGATTTAATAAAAGAATAAGAAATGTCTTCAACACAGCAGATATTCAGTTTTTCACAACTTTCAAACAGTAACAACAATTTACTTTTCTATTTCGGTTAGTTTTATAAATAGGATTAAATCAAAAAGACAGTGAACTCTACTTCAATGCTTTCTTGTATATATGTTACTGTTAAATAATGAAATCCGTTATTTCACAGAATAACTAGGTATTTCATGAAATAACTAGACAAGTCAGTTAAAGTATATAAAATTATTGAATTCTACGATTTAACTAGGTATTCTATAGAATAACGATTACTTGATAGTTAAAATATGAACTAGAGCATTCGAAAGTTCTTTGAACCCCAATTCTAGTTTCTTTTAGTCAGTTTTGAACCACTTATAGCTTCTTTGGAATGACGTGTGGTGTACTCTTCCTTATGTTGCTTTTAAACGTAGAATTTAGACAGTGCATTTTATGTTAGCGTTTTACATTTTAGACTATTAACAAATATATTTGCAGCCTGTTTTCAGGCAAGAACTTCTGCAGGAATGAAAGACCAATCTGTAAATAAGAAAGAATTATTCTAAGAGGGACTTGACTCTTTATTAAATAAGCATAGGAAAAAGGAAAATAGTGTTGCACTTATTCGGGAAAAATTATTAACTTTGATGGAAGAAGTAAAAAGTGCTAAAACAGTACAGGAAAAAGTACCATGGGCATTACTCCAGCATTATGATATCCTTGAAGTTCAAAAAGAAAAGTTAATTGTGTGCCAATAACACACCTGCAAAACATTCTATTTCTTTTTTCTCCTTTCTGTTTTACCAATGCCAGCAATATGAAGATTAATAAGTTATATCATCTGCTTTTTTTCTTATTTTTAATCAATTAATCATCCTCAATAGAGATAAGTTGTATTTTTCGAGTTTTTAGCTATTTATGATCAATTAATTTATAAATAACTTGAAATTGCTTATTTTACACTTAAACGGTTTATCATTAGTTATTTAATAAAATAACTAGTTATTTCATAGAATAACTAGGTAAAGTATGAAAATTTTCATTTGTTATATACTTTAACTGACTTGTGATTTCATGATATACCTAGTTATTCTATAAAATAACCGAATTATCCACTTTAAACCGTTTACGTCATTTCGAGTTGGGAGCTTATTGTGGAAGTTTGAATTTTCAATTTCAGTAATTATTTTACACGTAAGATTTTTTTTTCTATATAATTTTTTTTTATTATTCCTCTCCTTGAGACAGTCATTATTGTTCTATTTTCTTAACTTCATTTAAATATATTATCAGGTTTTTCTTCCACGTGTTGTATTAGGCTTAATTTTTCAACTTTTTTTTTTCCTATTATGCCCGAAATTTCTGCTGTACGGGGAATGTTGGATCCATAAAGCATTTCTAACCCTAATTCGCTGGCCTAATTCAGCGACAGCTTTAGATATCATATTAGGTCTTCAGTTTAGTCCAAAGACTTTTTTATCTACATTTGTTGTGTCTGGTGAATTCCAATTCCTTCCTGCTTTAGCACTGTAGGTTCTAGTACTTCTTCACTTTTATTTTATTTTACTATCTATCTATCCATCCATCTATCTATCTATCTATCTATCTATCTATCTATCTATCTATCTATCTATCTATCTATCTATCTATCTATCTATCTATCTATCTATCTATCATCTATCTATATATATATATATATATATATATATATATATATATATATATATATATATATTATATATATATATATATATATATATATATATATAATATATATATATTGCAACGGATTGAACTGAATAATTTGTAACCTGTATGAATTATGTAAAATTTTATATGGTAATGTGTATTTTCAAATGCATAAGGCTATGGTTCTTTTACAGTTTTACAAGCTTTATAAATTACTCATTGTAAAATTCTCAAAATTTACCCCTTTTCTGCAGTTTGAAAAAATACCCTTTTTCATTTTATATATAACCATATCAATTTTTATAAATATTCTTCGGGTAACATTTCGAAAGTATTTTTTCTATTAAAATGTATGCGTTATTAGTCTTTAGATATTTACGAATAGCACAGTGAATTGTGTTTATAAATACAAAATTGTGTGTTTTTCAGTAATGAAGAATAAGTTTAAAAACAGCTTAAAAAGGGAGCGATAGATTACTGTATCTTTATCTGAAGGCTATCTTTGAAAATAAAAATAAAAATATAATGAAATAAAAACTCTTGTTTCTTACGTAAACTCAAATTTTAAAAAATATATATACATATATTTTACGGAAAGCAGTTTCTCTATGAATTCTTCAGTCCGCTAAATTGATATAAATAAATAAATAATAAACAATGTGACTTTTATCTTAACAAGTAAAAATAGACAAATTTTTCGTATTTCAGCAAAAAATCGAATTGAAATATTTGATTTCAATTTTTAAAATCCAGCGTTCTGTGAAATCTTCTGCATTAACAAATATTTTCTTGTTAGATCCAAACTATTCATGGCACAAAAATACAGAAGTGTACAATTTGATTTCATTAAAATTTTTAGTTTTATTTTTCTGCAATATTTTTCTTTGATTCTTTCAAAGAGAAAACAGTTATTTTTCATTTGAAAGATAAATACGCAGATTTTGGATGAAAAGAATTTGTTTTACGAAAGTTTCGGCGTAGATATAATTTTCAATATTTGATGAAGACAAACAACAGCAAAAAGGATTTAAGGACTTGGAAAAGAAATATCACGTTTTTTTTTCGAAACTGGGACTTTTTTTGCAATACAGTGTAATAAAGATAAAATAAGGAATTCTGGATTTTCTTGACATTTTTAATATTTATAAAAGCAAACTATATTCCATTATTTTTTTTATATTCTTAGAAATTTATTGGTTTATCTTTTTTTTTTCTTCATGTGTTTCTGACAAAAAACTTTCCTTCATAAATCCAATAGATAGTGCTCAATATGAAGTTATGCTACTCGTACTTGAATTATTTTTATAAAAAGGAAATAATAAAATACTTTTAAAGGAAATAAAATAGAAAGCACGAAAATGCCGTTTTATTTAGAAACAAGATTAGCACATTATTTAGAGAAAATTTTTCTTAAGAAACTGTTCATGCCTTACTTATTTAAATAATATTTTATGATAAGTTGAGTTAAACAAGAAAAATAAATTTAAATTGTCTTACTCTTTCTTTTCTAATACTTGTATTGGTTCAAGCAACCTTTTTTCCCATTATAAAAAACAAACAAACAAAAACCCTACTTTATCCTGCCCTGTAATATTTATTTTGTATATTTTTAAGTAAAAATGTACAGCTGAAATTTTTAGCTTCGAACTGATTATCTAATAGACATAGATAGATAGAACTGCATCTATATCTATCTATCCTATATGTATTTATGAATCATCTCTACATATGGAACGTGCATTCTGCAATATTATACACCAGCGTTTCTCAAACTGTGAGGCGCGCCCCTCCCTAGGGGGACGTGATAACCTTACGAGAGGGGCGCGAGGATATTGAAAAGTCGATAACAAAATATTATTTTCAAAATATATTTCACAAGACAAACAAAATATATTCTGACATAATAAAGTAAAACCATTTACACTGATATAATATAATATATCAGTACTGGCCAATATATTTTATAATAATTTGACATACGGAAAAGTTAGAACAGATTTATAATTACAGTGACAATGGGCATGCCATATTTAAATATATACAAAATTAACTTTCTCTGAAAATTTGAAGGTAATTAATCTGGATACCGATTAAAATTAACGATTGCTCCCTAATACAACACGAGGCGCCGTATGTGGTGTCTTGAGGGGAAAATAACAATAGCAAACCTCTGAAATGTAAATGCATACACTGTCAAGCCCTGTTGCGTTCCGAAGCCTTCAGAATATTTTGGTAGCGTCTAAACGCTATATAAACGTATATATGCATCTGGGCAATTAACGTGCTGGCTAGAGCTATATACGCGGTGGCACAAGTTGTCGTATTGGTTTAGTATAAGTATAATTATTATTGAATTCAATACATTGTTATTTGGAGACGGGTGGGGCGACGAAATTATGATTAATATTGGGTCGCACATGAAAGTTGAAAGCAGATAGTGACAGGCACGTTTTATATAAAGTGGGTTAAAAATTTGTTCAGCCAACCTTCCCATTCTATAATGCTAAGAAGGCCTATTGAAAATATGAAAATATACGAAATAAATTACTAAATCAATCAAAAATGTTGTTAACAATGAATCTGTGAACAATGAACAAGTTCTTGCAGATCAAGAAAAAAGTGGCTTAATTATGACTGAATATAGATACATTTACTTGTACGTATAAATGAAATTTGCATAAATGAAAAGTGACCGAATGTGAACCATAAATGCAGAAGTGATATGAATGTCATACAGTGTTATAAAAGAACGTTCAGAATTAGGGATGTAATCTGTCCGTGTTAGAATTTAAATGTTATGTAAGTAATCAGATAGATAAGTGCGAAGCAGTTGGAGCACCATTATGAGTGTAACATTTGATTGATTTCCTACGTATACAAAACTGCACAATATATATATATGCGTGCGTATGCGTCTGGATGTAATAAATCGGCGTTTAAATATTATGTCGGGATTTCACTTAATTTATCACTATATTGGAACTTCCAAGACATTGTTTGATAATTAATTTTTTTTAGTTTAACCCGTGGTCACTCGCACCTGTTTTTACAACCGTCGTTACTCGCGGGGTGTAGAGAACACCCCAAACTTTTAACACGTGTATTTAATGATGAAAATAAAATTAAGTCATTATGATACATTTTTATAAAGTACAAGATGTTTTTTTGTATTATACAAATAAAATCATTAAATTTATTGCATACTAATGAGACTAACATTAATTTAAACTAAACATACAAAATTTTCGTTTTAAAACACAGAATTTTATATTTTTTTATAAACCAGTATATATATAAAACGTATATACCAGTAATAAATATACTTTATAATTAATGAGAAAATGATAGTAGAAAGTAGAAAAATAATATTTTAATCATTTTCCAAACATTCAGAGCAGACTGTATACAAATGCTCAACTTCTCACGGGAGTTCTCAGCTCCCCAGTCCTACAGGGGGCTCACCTTCTTTAGGTGGGTACGGGTGTCACAATCCCGAGGTACCCTAATGATCTTTTCCTTTTCCCAAGGGGTTTACTATCTTTGGTAAACACGGATGTCATGACCCCGGGGTACCCCAGTGATCCTTCTCTATTTTTGACCCTCCATCTTGTCATCCAATTTCTCCTTTTCTTCTTTTCCCGTCCAGACCACAGACCTATGAATGTTTGGCGCAGTATAGCCAAAACTGGCTCTTGCGCCATAAAACACCAAACTCATTATCATCATCTCAGCCCCACCCAGATAAACTTTTGAAGGTCATTATATTCCAATCGTTCGAGGGATTGCATCAGGTCTGAAGGTTCAATGACCTAAAATGTGCAGCTACAGAAAAAATCGTGGTTCTGCGCATTCTTTTTAGAATCCTTGGAGGATTTTCTTGTTGCTGGGGTGTACAGAACACCCCACGCGAGTGATCGCGGGTTAACAGCCTAACAGGAAATATATTTTTAGCCTCAGTTTTATCTCTTCAAAAACTGCCACGTTGGCAGATTTTAAAATAAGATGTTTCAATAGTGTGTCAGCTTCTTATTCTGACTAATAACGATATTAGCTAATGGAAGATATATAAGATTCTCAATGCTTCTGGCAGGAAAGTTATAAGATCTGGGATCTAATGAAAGCAAATAATAATTTTGTTCAATTTCCTTATCTGTTTGTGTTTTTGTTGTCGTTATTCTTTTTGTCACTTTATGCGCGTAAAATAAAATGTGCAATTAAATAGAAAACATTACATTTTCAATGAATATACTTCAAAAAGTGTCCCAGTTATGTGTTTCAATCCAATGGAAATGACATACATATATATTTCCATAGTAATACATACACAAATAGTTATAAATCTAGGTATAATTAGTCAGAACAGTAAAAAATGTTAGCAACACACACACACGTGCATCACTTTTCACATTCACAAGCAAGATATTCCTTTTGTTGTTCTTTTTTTGTCCCTAAAACTTTCCTATGCTGTTTGTTAACTAGTTGTAATATTTTAAAAAATAAATATGAAACTTTTCACAATTCTATTTTTTTCTTCTAAATTTTAAGCTACATAAACCATCTCAATATATTTAGGATAGATAAAACTGGGAAATTCAAGTTAATTAGTGTGCTTTAACACAAAAATATCTACTTAAAAAATCTATAGGGGAATTTTCCCAAACAGAAATTTACGGTTCAAAATTTCGAATTATAATCCAGTCTAGTTCTTTTTTTCTCAAAATAAATTAGATTTTAGTAACAAAATAACTATATAAATACTTTTAATATAACTAAAAAATTATTAGTATATAACGAATAATATACACTTTCTGACTTCATGTAAATAGTAACAAATTAAAAGTTTCGTCTTGTTTTACTAAGTTCAAATCTAATAATTACTGCATTCTTTTGCGTAGTTTGAAAATGCTTCTCTTAGAAACAAATGGATAATCAAATTACGATGTTCAATAAGTTTTCAATGCAACTAAACTCGAAGTTAAAGTGAATTAACATACATGTTTTTCATCTTCTAAAAGTTTATGAAGTCAATTAGATATAAAAATATACGTATCAAATTTTCCGTTTAATGATATTATAGTTAAGTATTTTTGATAATATAGAAATTTTAATTTATATAAATATATTCTTTTTTCAAGCATTTTATATATTTAAGACGACTCTTTTTTTAGCACAAGGAATATATATATATATATATTTTAACTATGTAATACCTTTTTTTGAAGTTATACTTCTTTTGGGGTGTTAGAGAAATAGGATGAGGGTAAATTTTTACAATGCGCGCACACCGTCACGGATGACGCATCCGAGATGCGAAAATCCTTTGTCTAGAAATGTACATAACGGGATAAATCATTCCCGCCTTCGAAATTCTCAGAAAAATATTTCGCTTCACTTTCCTGAAGAAGGGGACACCCGGGTTTAAATCAGAGACCTCTCGATCTGCAGCCGAATGCTCTACCACTGAGCTGTACACCCCATGTCAGAGATTCTTTGCTTTGTGTCCGTAGGAACGGATACGAAAATGCTTTGTCTAAAATATACAGAATGGAACAGATCATTCCCGCCTTCAAAACTCAAAAAATTTCTCTTCTTGATAATTCTGTACGGTGTATAATAAATCCCTTAACTGCCGATTAAAAGTTACGGGGGGGAAAGGAATAAATAAAAGCAATAAAAAAGAGCCTTTGAAACGAGTAAATTCAAGACAAACACTGTCAAGGTCCTTTTATTTAATTCCAAAGCTTTCGGAATAATTTTATGGATAACAGCGCACAGAAAAGATCGTACTTCAAAAAGACTGATATATACGTCTGGTAAAATTAGCGCACTTGAATTAAACGCTTATATATGCCAGTGGCCCTTAAAAGGTTAAAGTCGTATTGTAGTTTTCACATCAAAGTATAGCATCATCGAATTCAATACATCGTTATTGTATGAGGGGGGCGCAATGAAACTTATGATTGAATTTTGGGTCGCGAATATTGAAACTTTGAGAAGCACTGCTTTAAATAAAGGATTCAGCAGCAGTATTCACAGGATAAATCTCAGAAGGTCTTTACATCTTCAACAGCACTCAGACACAATTATCGGTGTGTCTGTATTTTAGACACACCGATAATTGTGTCTATATAAAATAATATATAAAAGATTATTCACAAGCAATCACTAGTTTAACAGTCGAAATAATCACTTCAACAATCAGAGCAATACTAACTGATCGCTAGTCAAAACCAGACTGCCTCACTTTTCGGTGAGCTCTTTCTCTATTTATATCCCTCGCTTATAATTCAAGAAAAGACCCACTTCCGTCATGGATCTTGAAATCAGTGTATTTCTCTACTAATTTTAGAAGAATCCAGAGGGTTCCGAATTCGCCAAATTGGTCACCAAAAATGAAGCCAATTTGGCTCTATCGCCAAGATTTCGCCAAGTTCCCATTGAATCCCCATTATAACTTAAGGGACGGCTTTTGCTTGTGAATATTACAATTTTACCGTAAATTAAATCTAATTTAGAGTAAGATAAAGGTATTACACATCCAAATACAAATTATTTACACTATTTTACACAGATATCGTAACAATATTAACTTTAAGATATTTCAATACAGATCGACTTACTTCTCTCCTCTGGTTCGTGATAAAAATAAGGATGAAACGGGATCTGGATTGTCTTAATTACTATGACTTTGATTAAAATTAGAAAGATGAACATTTATCTTAGAAACAATTCATTAATGACTTTCACAATACATTTTATATAATTTCTTAAATGAGATTCACGATTTTGATGTTCATCGCCATTTTTTGGTTCTTACGAGACATCGATTTTAAGTAAATCAAATCTTTTGTTGTGAACATAATTTTAAAGTACCTGGATCTCAGGGATGTTAATTTTGTCAAGGGAGCTGAAAATATATGAACGATTTTCTATTAAATATAATTCTTTGAAGTTAAAATGAAATAATTTGACACTTTTACACCTTGTTTATAAAAGAAAGAAGTTTCAAAAAAGTATAAAATATTTAAAACATTATGATAATTTTCAAAATTATAAGCATATGAAAATAAGAAACATTTCAATAAGAAATATTAAGTAAATTTTAAGTTGCTCATGATATTTTCTAAGATAATACCTATGTTGTATAAAACTTTATAGAATTATAAATTGTATCATACTCTTTAAACCATACTTAATTTAAGTCTTTTTTATCTAAAAAATTTTATCTTATAATCTTATTTACAAAATTTAAGAAAATATTACAATTTTGGACACTTTTTTTTAAAAAAAATGTATTTTTTTATTTTTTAAATGATATCACTTATTATTTTGTTTATATAGAAATACTAGAGTGTAATAAGAATACATATTTAATTTTATAAATCAACTTATTGCTAGTAACTAGAGCTACTATTTTAGAAAATACCATGCGCAACGTAAAGCCTAACTAACATTTCTTACAGAAATGTTTCCTATTTTCATTTGCTTAAAATTTTAAGAATTATTCTTGGATTTCAAACATTTTACACTTTTTTGAGACCTCATTCTTTTATAAATAATGTGTAAAAGAATTGAATTTCATAAATTTTAACTTCAAAATTATTTCTAGTCGAAAACTGTTTAAATTTTCAGCTCTTGAGACAAAATTAATACCCTTAGTCCTTTTAATTCTTATTAAGTAAATCTTGCATAATAATAATTAAAAGAAAAAATGTATTGATATATTCCATACGATACCGCACCAAAAGCAATGGGCTAAATTCATCTGACGTCACAGTCTTATGTGCACGTGTTTCCAGCCAATCAGTTCATAAACTGTGACCTCCTAGTCTCATGATAAATGCAATGAGGTTAATTCCTGTGACGTCATAGTCACAGGATAGTGAAAGCCACATGATTCTAGCCATCAATTCAAAAACTCATGTGACGTCATAGTCACAGGATAGTGAAAGCCACATGATTCTAGCCATCAATTCAAAAACTCATGTGACGTCATAGTCACACGATAAAAACTATCTTGTGTTTCCAACTAATCAGTTCACGCTCTCCGGTGTTGCCAAGTTTTGCTCTTTGCAGAAACTTTCTCTTAAAAAGTACATATGTATACAAAATGCATTTTATTTAAAAGTATAAGCATAAAATACGACTTTTTTTTTTAATTTAAAAAAAAATCTTTTCGAAGAATTTTTTTTTTCCCTAACATTTAAACATCTTTACCCAAATATGAAATTTGAAATTTTATCTGAGTATTACAAATAGAACAAGTACAATTAGTTTAATGTTTGTTTTGAATTCAATGGAAAACACGTGTTTGTTTTTATCATGTGACTTCATGAATCAAGCCCATTAGTTTAATGTTTGTTTTGAATTCAATGGAGAACACGTGTTTGTTTTTATCATGTGACTTCATGAATCAAGCCCATTAGTTTAATGTTTGTTTTGAATTCAATGGAGAACACGTGTTTGTTTTTATCATGTGACTTCATGAATCAAGCCCATTAGTTTAAGTTTGTTTTGAATTCAATGGAGAACACGTGTTTGTTTTTATCATGTGACTTCATGAATCAAGCTATTAGTTTTAATGTTTGTTTGAATTCAATGGAAAACACGTGTTTGTTTTATCATGTGACTTCATGAATAAGCCCATTAGTTTAATGTTTGTTTTGAATTCAATGGAGAACACGTGTTTTTTTTATCATGTGACTTCATGAATCAAGCCCATTAGTTTAATGTTTGTTTTGAATTCAATGGAGAACACGTGTTTGTTTTTATCATGTGACTTCATGAATCAAGCCCATAGTTTTAATGTTTGTTTTGAATTCAATGGAGAACACGTGTTTGTTTTATCATGTGACTTCATGAATCAAGCCCATTAGTTTAATGTTTGTTTTGAATTCAATGGAAAACACGTGTTTGTTTTTATCATGTGACTTCATGAATCAAGCCCATTAGTTTAATGTTTGTTTTGAATTCAATGGAGAACACGTGTTTGTTTTTATCATGTGACTTCATGAATTAAGCCCATTACGTGTTGCCAGCCAGTTAGTTCATGAGCTTCGCTGTTGTCAACTTTTGCTTTTTTGCAGATTCTTTTAAAAAGTATATATATTTATAAGCAATAATAATGCATATAAGTAAATAAAATGCCCTTAATTTAAAAATACACGTGTAGCAGAAGTACATATATATTTTTAATTTTGTAAAACTTTTTTGAATAATCTAAATATTTGTACATCTTTACCATATAATAAATTTGACATTTTATTTAAATTTTTTAATAAGTAAAACAACTAAGTACGAGTCAATTTCAGTTTTGAACTCCATGGAGAACACTAGGTTGTATTTTTCAAGAGAACATCATGAATTTAGTCCATTACACAGACTTGGTTTAGGTGAAATCTCTTCGATTTTTTTGATAAAAAGTGGAATTTAATCGTATTAGTTTCGTAATAAATGAACTACAATGCGATAAGATAATACATTGAAAAAGTTTAAAACAAAAAGGAAAGAATTTTTAGCAGAATTCCCCAACTTACATTACGGTTGTTGAATTCGCACAATTTATAATTTGTATGATTGTTCATATTGGGAATATATAAGAGATCTAGCTTTCTGTAATATCCTATTCAATCCAGAACAACAACTCATATTCAAGATCTTTACTATGTATCCCTTTCCACCCCCGCTCACCGGAATCGCATCGTTAAGTGTTCGTGATATCCTCCATGGAGCTGCTAAACTACGTAGATTTCCAATGGCTCATTCTGTCTACGCATACTCCATATTCATGATCCGTCATTTTAGGGGCACCTATTCTGCATGCATTGTTAAGCATACCTACTACTTCACTTACATTGACATGTTGCACAAATGGAGATGAATTTCACATTATGCAGAGTATCTAACTATTCTCAATGGTTCTGTATCAAAGGTCGTTGTAGCAGAGTTGATGAGTTTCTGTTATTTCTCAGTCTTGTGCTATTTGTGATAGTTTATGTTGATTTTGAATAAAGTGAATTAAAGGAATTTTGTAGGTTGTTTAACTTAAGTTCAAATGCTATTTACAAATGAGTAGAAATGAATAAAAATGGTCAATTGTAAATTATAAAATTATAAACACAGATTAATAAATTTAAATAGATTAGTAATGAATTTGTTCAGGAATTTTTATATAACTTTCCTCGATTTTGTTTAATAATAAATTAACCCTCTAAGCGGTATGCACGTAAAGTCTTGCCATTCTGGAGATGCTTCGAAAATGCACCGCACGTATTTTTTTGCCATCAGGTGGGGTTCTCAAAAGCGGTTGAGCCGTATTTTTAAGAATGCGGCTCGGCTGCTGGGATTTCGAACAGAAAAAGCTTTTGGGAATGACGGTATTTTACGTGCAGACCGTTTGGAGGGTTAAATCCCAAAAGGTAATAAACCGTTGCTAAAATCTAATAATGTAGCTTTCTTGTCGGCTTATATATTTTTATTCTAAATATTGCTAAATAGAGCGAGTAGGATTCTATTAAAAGAGGATGAAGTTGTAAGTAAATAGATTTTTTTTAAAAAAACCACTAGCTGATCCTTGAAGATGAACTATCCTTTTTTTATAAGGCTTGTATATTTATGTTTATTGAGATACTGAGTGTTATATATTCAATTTATCTAAAGAAATCCCAACGATGATTTGTTAAAAATGGGTTCAAACTTCACACCCACGCTGCTTTTTATATTTTAAAATCGTTTGATTTTGAAACTCCTCTATATTTCCAGTGTAATATTATTTTCATTATATTTCTCCTAGCTGTCAATTTAATTTTAAAAATGTGTGTATCTGATTCGTTACATATTTATATTAGTTATTTGCCTGAAAACTTGCTGAAGATTGTTTCTTATTGCCTAAAAAGTTCATTTTAGACAGCCAGTAGACCGGTGATTATAAACAATAATCAAATTTCTGTACTTCGTTTTTTTTACAGATTAATAACTTTTCTTTCTTTTTTTTTCTTTTGCTATGTTTAGTGAAATTGAAGATCAAAAAATTAGAATGATAAATCAGCAATGTTTAAACAATAAAATTAGATGGGTGATTGTCGAAAGAATTGATGTAAAATTATCTCAAAGCCAAGCCTAGGCATGAACACCATCAGTCTATGACAGGCAGCCTAATGCGACTCAGAAATACAGTGAATTAATTACCTTAAGGTATCCGACTACGTTCGGAACCACGATTTTAAAAAAGTGCATGAATGGATGATTTTCATGATATTTAGTGTCACTCAGATTAAAATACATGCATAAAATTGTTTTAAGGACATTTTGACAAAAAACTATTTAAATATAATTTTTTTGGCAAAGAATTAACTTAGAATAATCTTTTTTCCAAATGTTCTCCTTTTGTGAAAAATGCTTCTATTATAGTAATATTTTGCCTGTACACAGCTCAGACCTCTCTACAGAGACTCAACTACAATTTTTGATAAATTCGCATTATTTTCAGAATTACCACCCATTGAAATAATTATTGGCGTTTTTTTCTTAAAACTGCTCCCCTCTGTTGTAAAATATGAATAAACCCCTTCTAAAGTTATATATTTAAAAAATTCTCGTTGACCCTCTGTAAGAGGTGTGAGCTATAACAACAAATATTTTTAAAAGCATTTTCAAAGAGTGGAAAAACTGAAAAAATTATTAATTTTACAAATATCCTTAAAACAATTTTTAACATATAAAAATCTAAGTGACACTAAATATCAAATATCCATGTTTTAACGCTTTACAAATCACGGTTCGAACTGATAAATATGCACAACGCTCAAGATGAAATATCGGTTGACATGAAATAATACAATGGTCCCGACGAACGTATATGTTGCAGGAAAATTATGCAATTGGGACTTTCATCGAATCCTTAAGATAGATGGTCAATTCACGCAAGATTTTAAAAAACGTCTCTCTTTGAGGTCATTTCCCTTATGTAAGTAAGTGATTCGATCAAATCCCCGTAATTTTTTAGTGAAATGATGAAATGAAAAGTCAGCCATTTTTTTAATGATCTGGGATTGATATTTAGGGGATCGATGGATTATGGTTAGGAACGTACAGGAAATCTTTAATTTTAGGAAAACTTTTTGCTTGTTACCAATGACCTTGTTGGGGTATCCGGCTATATGACAATCTTAATGGGAACTAAAACGTCTTTGTCACGTACCTCCATCTTTTTTGGGAGTGGAAATCATATTTTACAATTTTAAGGTACTTGCTGTGACTAGGGATTGGAATAACGGACCGAAAGTTCAATACCGGTATTAGGTATTTTTTAAATCGTAATTCCGGGATACCGGTTTTAATACCGATATTAAAAATTTTAGGAAAAGAAAGAAAATACAGATGCTTCTTTGTTTTATTTACCGGTTTTATTAGAGAATGTAAATATGACAAAAAATTAATTTGTAATTTTTAAATTATAACAGTGTATAAAGAATCAAAAAATTAATGCAACATCTTAATTATTTAAATTACAAAAAAGTGTAAATATCACTATTCAGTCTATTGTACTATTACAAATTTTTGAAATGTGATCTTAAAAAACATAATATATTAATTGTACTGTTATTGTGACATCTCTCGCGTTCTTCTTCTGACATAACCTCTATGTTCTTTGACGGCCACGATTAACGGCAAAACTTTTCCAACCCAAATCTAAGAAGTGAAACGAAGCATAGATGCAAATAAGATAACCTTTAAAAGGATAAAAAGTTTAGTGAGAAAGGATGCCATTTAGAGAAAGATCTGTTTGGAAAAGGTAGAAGTGTAATTTGACGGCCTACCAAAGAACCACGGATATCCAGCCATTACTACAAGGTGCATACTATTGCACGCGAGCCCAACAGCCTATCTGAAAGTGATTGAACCGTTGAGTATTCAACCAAGGTAGGAAGATTATATTCTGAGCGCTAGTATATTGAGACGAGATTAGGCAGATATAATATATTTATATTGATAAGTAATCTAATTGCGCGATCTGAGTTAGTTAAGACTACGTGTTGTGGTTTATTCTCACTTAATATAAGTTTGTTCGTTATCTAAGTAATCTAAGTTAAATTCTTAATAAAAGTCATATTAAAATTATAGAATGTCTCATCATTCCAGAGAGAAATCCCACCCTAACTTACGCGGAAACCCGACATGGCTATCGAACGATGGCTATGTCGCGTTATTAAGCCTTGAACGTAAATTATGTGCAAAATTACCAGCTGTCGAAAGCTCTTTCGGCATCTCACGTGTTTTGGTATTGTTAGAAATACGCGACATACTTTTTCCAAGTATTTACCTCTAAATCTCTCATTTTCAAATAAATCGATTTTTTGTTGGATTGTTTTGAATACAGTTGATTCCTGTATTGTATTTTGAATTTTTGAATTTTTTTTTGTTATCATTAATTCTAATTTTTGTCCAATAGACAATTCCTTTTCACTATCGATTTTAGTATCATAATCAACTTAGATAACTGTACCAAATTCTTCTGAATGTGGATAAAAAATTTAAGAAAATTTACTGTAAACCTGATCAAATTTGAATTGGTTAGTCTCTTTTCTTCTTTTTCATTTTCATTTATAAAATCATGATGATATGTAAATACAAGTATGTTATGCAAATACAATGTGAATAACAAACTCCTTAATTTAAAAAATGTTGAAATATCACGCACTTTCTTCACAACAACAATCTTGTTTTCACAGAAACGAATATAAACTACGAATCCTGCGCGTGTGCGGTATAGTTCTAAGCTGAAATAGAATAGTTTTGGCCCACCTTTTGGATGATTCACACATTTTATATTTTTTCTTGATTGCACGATACAACTTTATACTCACAGTCTAATTAATTTCGACCGTTTGGGAGACATAAAAACAAAAACGTATACTATTTTGCTAGGTTGGAGATCCCTGAGCATATAGTGAAGTCAATTTAAAAAACTTCTAGTAAATACCGAAAAACTGGTATTTAATCTTGTGAATACAGGTATTACAAAATTGCACAAAAGACTCAAAATACCGGTATACCGGTATTGCAATCCCTAGCTGTGACTAAGTGTTTTGAGCGACCACATTTTTCCAAAATATTTCCTGTGAACTGGCTACATTTCAACACCCTACTCCCGGGAACGATTTAGTGGCTTTGATTATAATAATATTTACTGAGGTTATTTTATACAGAGGCTCAACTAGAATTTTTGAAATATATAATTTAGAAGTGGGTTTATCCATATTTTACGACAACAGAGAGGTGCAATTTAAAAAAAAAAAACCGCCGATAATTATTTCAATTGTTTGTAACTCTGAAAATAATGTAAATTTTTCAAAATTCATAGTTGAGCCTCTATAAGGGGTCTGAGCTATATACAGGCAAAATATTATTATAATATAAGCATTTTTCTCAAAAGGAGAACATTTTGAAAAAAGATTATTCTAAGTTAATTTTTGCCGAAATATTGTATTTAAATTTTTTTTTGTCAAAATGTCCTTAAAACAATTTTATACATATAGTCTAATCTAAGTGATACTAAATATCATGAAAATTATCCATTTATGCGCTTTTTTTAAAATCACGGTTCCGAACGTAGTCGGATACCTTAAAGGAAGCAAAACATAATTCATTCTGACATTAAAAAAATACACATTGCACTTTTATTGTTATCTGTTCCAATTTAATAATTAGAAAAAGAAAAGCAACATACTGTTTTTCTTATTACTTAAAAGTATATACAATTTACTTAAAATATCTATTACTTAAAAAGAACTTACTTAAAATATATATTATTTGAAAGTAACATATATACAAAACTATTTATCTTGATAACTTGAGTGGTTTATAATTAAGATAGTATTGAATTTTTAGCATCAAAGTACACATAAAAATTATTGCATGCAATACATTGTTATTGTATGGGGGGAGGGCGTGAAGAAAATTATGATTGAAAATTGGGGCGCAAGAATTGAAACTTTGAGAAGCACTGATCTAAGCAGTGTTTGCCCAAGGCTGCTCCATTCGCTCATAGATGACCGCCCCAAGCTTTTCTTTCTCAATTGGAAACCATACTGCCATGCATTGTTCCGATATGGACGCATTCGCAAATAGCACGACTTTGTTTTTGATCTGTGTCCTCTACCATGAACACGTTTCATTTTTGCACCTCGTGTGGGGTTTACACCTCCTGCCTCCTTTTATATCCATGTTCAGTAACTATGTTATAGCTGAAATCCTTCTAACACAATGTATGGGTCCATTCTTCATTTGGACAACTCGCATAGTATGCATATATTACATATAACTGAAATATTTTATGTATAATATTAGATATTTTTCATAATAAAATATAATTTTTTTTCAATACGATAATTATACTATTGAACATTGACTTGCATTTTTATTAACATTTTTTCAATTCCTACTATTAGCTCACTATATATATATATTATCACTATGTACTATATATTTATTTATTTATTTATCGTGGTGGAATTTTTAATCTTTAATAAAATATTTTAAAGAGCTCAATTGAGCTGAAATTTTGTATGCGTGTTTATTTTGGATGGCAATACAATAAATTAATTATAATTAATAAAAATTAATTGATTAAAAGTAATTATTTAAAGAATTACAAATACAGCTACATTGGAATCATTTTTGGCGACTTGTGTCAAAACTTGAAAAGGTTTTCTTCTCAAGTGTTAAAGCATTCAGTTGAACTGAAATTTTATATACATGAATGTTTAGGATGACAATACGATACTTTAATGATAATTAATAAAAATTAATGACCACTTAATGTTGTGATTCTATCATATCTATATACATATTTATATTAATTGTAACTATTTAATAAAAAGTAGCTAAAATAAAACTTTTCTTAGTCGATCTAAGTAGGCATTGACTTAATTTTTTATTTTACTTATTTGCCCTGAAGAAGATAAATTGGAAAAAAAAAACCAATAATCACAAAACTATAGAAATGAAAAATTTTCTTTAATTTCCAGTTATTTTTTTGTATCATTGATCTTAAATACTAAAATTCTAGTTACTTTATTATGTCTGTTTTAGTACTAAAGGTACTAGATATTGAACACAATCCCGTGACTTCCTAGTAGAAAGTTATAAAACTGAGCTCATCTGCATAAAGTAAACATTAGAGGGGAAAATAGATAAGTAGAAAAGAAATCAAGCTCTAGAGGGCTTATATATTTCAATCCAAAATACAAACAAGCTAAATGTGTATGTTCTGATAGATGAGTCGTAAAATTCTTCTTGGTTGCCCTAAGAGGCTTACAATTTTGAAGGGAGTTTCTTAAGTTTTCAATTGAATGGACAGTCACGTAAAACAGTGTTTCTCAAACTGTGGGACGAGTCCCCCTTGGGGGTCGTGACAACTCTACAAGGGAGGCGCGAGCGCATTGAAAAGTCGAGAGCAAAAGATTATTTTTTAGAAAACTTATTAATTAACTGAAAGTAAACTAACACAAAATACTTTCTGATATAATATAAAAAAATAAAATACACATTTACATATCAATGCTACACAATGTATTTTATAATTAATTTAACAATATATTAAATTAAAAACAAGTTTATTAATTAGCAGTGATTCAACGCACGGGCATGTCATATATATAATTTAATACAATAATTAACACTTATCTTGATAATTTTTGTACGGTTTGTAATTAAATCTTGACTGCTGATCAAAAGTTTCGCGATTCGTTTCTAAATGACAACCGTTTTCCACGTAGGCACGCGTATGTGATGTATTGGGGGAGGAATAAAGAATCAAAAATAATCTGGAATAAGTAAATCCTTCACAAACACTGTCAAGGTCTTTTTATTGCATTCCAAAGTCTTCGGAATAATTTTATGGATAGCAGTGCACAGAAAAGATTGGAAAAACGTATATATACGTACAGAGCAATTAATGCTTTGGCTAAGCGAGACGTTTATATAAGCCAGGGGCACTTAAGAGGTTAAAGCCGTGCTGTAGCTTTAGCGACAAAGTATAGTATTATTGAATTCAATGCATTGTTATTGTATGGGAGCGCGATGAAATAGGATTGAATATTGGGTCGCGAATATTGCAACTTTGAGAAGCACTGACATAAGACCTTAAATAGTAGTTATACACATTGTGCTGTAAAATTGTCTAATTAAACAATGCTTTGCACTTTTCTACATTTCAAAATTAAGTCTTCGTTATGCATTTGTTTTAAGGACAATTGGAAATAAACTTTGGGATTTTTGAACTGTTAACTGTTGACTTTGAACTGTTAACTAACTCAGGGATGGGCAAACTTTTTCGGTCGCACGCCTAAAAATTTAAAAAAAAAATGAAGATGAAAGAATAACTGAATGTTAAAACTAAAAATACATGCTCTTACTGTAGATCGAACTAAAAAATGAAAAATAAATTACCGTTAAAAAAAAACTAAAATACACGCCTTTATAGTGAATCGAACTAAAAAGTAAAAAAATAATTCTTAATATAAGAATAAAATGATTAACTAGAAAATTAATGTCATTAGGGTAAGAGCGTGCGGTGCTTTGTTCTGAATTTTTACACTAACTCAGCATTTAGGAATGGAATTAGTAAGAAATTGTAACAATTGTTATATAGCACCCCCACGCTTTTACCCCAATGACATTAATTTTCTTATTAATCATTTTATTCTTATATTAATTTTTACTTTTTAGTTCGATTAACCATAAAAGCGTGTTTTTTAGTTTTTTTAAACTATAATTTATTATTCTCAAAACTCTTTTCTTCAAGATTTATAGCTATGCAAATACTTTTTTTTTATTAAAGATCAATTGTAGGTAAAATAAATTTATCATTACGTGATATTAATAAATCTAATATGAGATAACTATGTGACCAAAATATAAAAATCATAAAGTTGTTGGTCAACAGGCCCCCCCAGGTCAACAACCCATACACGCAAACTGTAATTTCTTTGAAGACTAAGCTTCTTAACAATACTATAATCATGCAGACGAAAGGTCAAAGTATCGTTCCCTTAGGCTCCCTTCACACCAAACGATTCCGAGTCTGTAGCGATCTTTCCAATTCACAGCGATTCTGAATGAACAGAGATTTGCCTTCACACCACCACGGTTCAATCATTCTTCCATCAGTTGCTGTCGAACATGGATTCTGTTTTTAGACGATTAACGTTTCTCTCAAGCTATTAATTTTAGAACTGTATCCTCATTCATTTACTTTCAAATTGAAATGCATAAAACAAAAAATATAAGAACGGTTTTGTTTATTTATTTTTTAATATTTTGCCTGTTAGTATCAAGTGTAATTATAGTCTGAAAAGTAGTAACAAATAATAAATATGCATTGTAATTATATTATAATGCAATTACTTTTACAAATAATATATTTAATGTTTCTAAAAGGCATTTCAAATGTTGTGATATACTACAGCTTTTGCAGAATATAACTATTTTTTTGATTATGTATTTAAAAATATTTTTCTAATACATTCATGAATTAAAAATTTTACATGCCATCTGAATTTTGTTTGTTTCATATAACAAAATTTGAGATCTATGTAGTAATAAAATGGAATCTTTTTAAAAAGTTAAAATTATCGACAATATTGATGTTTTATTTTATTTTAGCATTCTTATAAATATTTAATTTTTTTCTCTCCCAAAATTAAATAAATTCTTATCAAATTGATCTCTGAAGCTATTTCAAACATCCTTCAGAATATTCCCTCCCCCCCCAAAAACACACACACACACACATTTTGCTTTAAAGTATTAAAAAATAAAGAATAAAGTTTCCAAATTTCTAAAGTTGAATAAAATAATACATGCAAAATTCATGTTATTATTTGCGCAAGATTAGAAGGGATAAAATACAGCCTACACACTGGGCGACAAGAACTAGAATTATTTTAAGTAATGAAAAAGAACACTATGAATACCAAAAATATAAGCGCCATCTATTGGCATAAAAACAAACTCATGCTAACCCTAACAAGAAAATCATTATCTTCAAACATCTGAAATCAGTTTCTTTAATAGAAACTTTATGTGAAAAAATCACTAATAACATAAAAAACAATAAGAATAAACACTCTATTTGTTTGAATTCGCTATTTTTATAAGAAATAGCTCCCGGCGGCTGGTGATTGAGTGAAGAAAATCTAACCTGCCGAATCACTCGTAAGTCAGAATGACGGTGGATTGAACCGTTTTCGGTTGGTGTAAATGTGGGAAGTGAATCTTCGCTTATTTGAGCGGGAAATTACGAAGTCGAATCTTGGTCGATCAGACAAGTTTGATGGTGAATGAATCGGAGCCGTTTGTTGTGAAGGGAGCCTTAATGGGTGGTGTTCAATCTTGCCGAATCAAGATACTTGTATCATTCCATTGCCTGAAATAATGGAACTTCTGGACGTTTCATGGGATTGGACCTGTTTCTTATCACCTCAAGGGGCTCACCTTCTTGAGGTAGGTACGGATGTCACAATCCCGAGGTACCCTAGTGATCTTTTCCTTTTCCCAAGGGGCTTACTATTTTTGGTAAACACATGTGTCACGACCCCGGGGTACCCCAGTGATCCTTCTCTATTTTCGACCCTCCATCTTGTCATCCAGTTTCTCCTTTTCTTCTTTTTCCGTCCACACCACAGACCTATGAATGTTTGGCGCGGTATAGCCAAAACTGGCTCTTGCGCCATAAAACACCAAACTCACTCACTCACTCACCCTAAGTTTCTTATACCGTGTGGGCAAAAAGTCCGCAAAAACTTTAAAAATTTATAAAACCCAAGAAACTAAAGAAAATAAAAAACGGTTTACAGGTTTAGCATCGATAAATCACGGATTTTTTTTTAAGATAAGAAAAAGAATCAAAAAACAACCGTTAAGTGACGTTTTGTACATAAGTGAAAGAAAAGACTCGCAAATAACAGAAATATCGTTACTACATCATCTATTACATCAGCATGTGTTCCATATATCCACCACCACAAGGAGTACAACATTCCAAGCGTGTCGAAACTCCAGCAATGGCAGAGTACAGAATGTCCGCCTGTATAGATGACAGCTCTGGGTGGATCGCATCTTTCAATTCCGACAGATTGGATGGACGGAATCAATACACCCGGGAACTTTAATATCCCCACAGCCAAAAGTCTACTGGAGTCAGATCTGGAGACAGAGGAGGCCATGTAAACTTCCAACGTTTGCTAATGATTCTTAGATTTAGTCGCTTGGATCTTACACAATCCTCGAGCAATCCAGTTTCCTCAAATCGCCGAACAAGCTTTATGAGCCGTACCACTGTTGAATGCTATTTTCCAGTCTTCACCTTTTTTTGAAGTCGGAATTTACGCAGTGAAACAGTCGCTGATTCCTTGTTCATAAAAAACAGCTTCAATAACAAAGCTTTGTCTTTCTCACTCAGCATTCTTGTTCACTTAGCTGGTATGCAACGGAGAATAAGATCTGGATCAAGGCATCAGTATTTGTAATTGCTTGTCTCATTTGCATATTTCCAACTCAGTCATTTGTACCAGCACCATCTGTCGGCATGTTTTTTCTTACCTTAGAAAAATCCCATGATTTATCGATGCTAAACCTGCAAGCCCCATTTTTTTATTTTGTTTAAATTTCCGAGTCTTATAAACTTTTAAAGTTCATATTGACTTTTTGCTCACCCAGTATAATGCAGTGTGGATGTCAGGTGAAGGATATATCAATTATTTGTCATTTAACCATGGATCAAAATTTCAAGTTTGGTATAGTCAATAATCCACAGATAGCTTTCAGTAAAAGATTTATGTAAAACTTAAATAATGGAGGATGAAAAAAAAAAAAAATCCAACTGAGTTTCACAAAGTCGTTATTTAGCTTGATAAAGATGTTTAATTGAATGAGTTACAACTCATGTATTGTTCTCAGAATGTGACATTTGATTTGATATTTTGACGCCTGTCATTAATAACCATTGTAATGCAGTGTTTCTCAAACTGTGGGGCGTGCCCTCCTTGGGAGAGGGGCGTGATAACTCTACAAGGGGGGAGCGCGAGCATATTGAAAAGTCGAAAACAAAAGGTTATTTAAAAAATTATAAATTTACTGAAAGTAAACAAACCAAATACTTTCTAATATAATAAAATATAGAATACACATTTACACTGATATAATACACTTATAAATGTATCAGTACGGTACAATGTATATTTTATTATTAATTTAACAATACTAAGTTAAGAACAAGTTCGATAATTATCAGTGACCCCATGGGCTTGTAATAACACTTATCCTGATAATTTGTACGGGGTTTATAATTCCTTATTTGCCTGTTAAAAGTTACGCAATTTTCTCCCCAATGCCATCGTTTACCACGTAGACAAGCGTATTTTGATGGGTTTTTTTGCGGGGAAGGGGAAGGAGAAAAGAAATAAATAAGCAAAAATCCTCTGAAATAAGTAAATCCTTCGCAAACACTGTCAAGGTCCGTTTATTACATTCTAAAGCCCTCGGAATAATTTTATGGGTCGCACTGCACAGAAAAGATCGTACTTCGGAAAGACGTATATATACGTCCAGAAAATTAATACTTTGAGTGAACGAGATGTTTATATACGTCGGTTTCACATAAGAGGTTAAAGTCGTATTGTAGCTTTAGTGTCAAAGTATAGTATTATTGAATTCACAATACATTGTTATTGTATGGAAGGGGTCGCGATGAAAATGATGATTGAATAGTGGGTCGCGTGTATTGAAAGTTTGAGAAGCACTGTTGTTAGTGTGATACATTAAAACAATCAAAATAACAAAAACTTTCATTGTAATTTCAAATCCTAGCATTAAGCCTATTAAAATTTTGAAAATATTTTGTCTCATTTCTGTATTTATATATCTATACCTACAGTCGAACTTCCATATTACGAACCTCTATAATGCGAATTTTTCTCTATACAGCGTTTTCCTGGAACAAAAAACCATTTAACGATATGCTTCGTAAAATAACTTCCAAATAGCGAAGTTCATTTTCTTTATAACGAGCGTTTGTGATGCAGCATCCTCTTTTTGAAGTATTGCTGGTAATTTCATGTTATTCTGTCTTTTAACACATTTTATGGTGGTCATAAGTCTTGATCTGGTTTTATTAGGTGCCTAACTGGCTGAGAACAATAGAATTCTGGGCGTTTTATCCAAGAGGTAGAACATTTAACCTTCATTGTCCAGTTCAGTAAGAACATCTTCGATATCCCCTTTCACCCTCAGTGGAGTTGTCTCGCATTCCAGTATCCTGGAACTAGTCTCCGTTCATTTGTAGTGTTGATCAATCGCATTGGTAAATTCGTTTCTCGTACCTCGAAAATGTCAAAACGTGCTTGAGCATCAAACAAAAAAAATTAATTCTTCAGCAAGTGGACAAAAGTGACAAGGAAAAGGCAATTGCTTTAAAATTTGCTATTCGTTCAAACAGGTTATTAGCTGTTATAAAAAAATCAAGATGTTACAAAATTACGATTTATCGAATTCTTCTTCAAAACGATAAAGTCATGTGTCTATGAAGATGTCGACGAGGCAGATTTAAAAAGGATACACACAAGGCGAGATGATAATATCCAGATCTCTGGACCTTGGTAATAGAGATAGCTCTGCAATTTGCGAAGGCATTGGGAACGATAAATTTCTAGGAAACAATGGATTGCTTGATATATTTAAGAAAAGACACGGAAAAATATGCCAGAAGGGAATTTTGGTGCATTGCTAAGATGGGATGCGAATTATGAAACAAACCATTTTTCAAACAAAAAAGTAAAGAAAAACTAACAGATTGTATGAGTAATTAAATTTAAGGACACATGTGGTAATGTATGCTTTTGTAATGTTTTTAGCTGTAAAAAAAAAGTAACATGAATGATTTGAATTAAAAAATGTCCTTAAAATTCATTAAATTTATTATATAAAATTATAAACTTAATGTTGAAAATACAGTGTATTTCTCGAAAAATTCTTTTTTCTTGTTTTTTCCTTGCAGTTTATCTTTCTTTTTCTTTTTTTGATGAGTAGATACACAAAATAAATAGATATTAATTTACAAAAAAGTGTGAATAATTACTTTTTTTAATATACAGTATTTATGAATTTTTAAAATTTGCTTTATGAGGTTTATAAAGTATATTGAATGATGTGAAACTCTGTCTAACGAATTTTCCGTATAACTTTTTTTTGGGATTTAGCGATTTCCTTAAATAGACACCTGATTGTATATATATATATAATTTGAAACAAAAATAAAAATGGAGAACTCTTGTATACTGGAAAAAATAGAATGAAGAAGAAATTTTAATTTAAGAAGACTTACAAAAAACACCAAATGTTCAAATTCATTAAGAATTTATAGCAACAGATTACGATTACAAAAAGTGAAAATTGTCAAAAATAAGAAGAAAAGATTCTCATTACCTCTTTTAAAAGTTCTTTTTAATAAAGGAATATTTTGAGAAATTTCCAAGAAAGTTCTTGGGGAATTCATAAATGATTACGTTTTCCATTCCCATACAGAACTTCGCCCACAAACGCGTTTTACTCTTTATTACAGTCTGACTTCATAAGTTTTATCATTAAATACGTAAAAATAAGTTTTGAATCTTTTTTTTTCATCTTCATATATCTGAATTTAATCTCCTGCCCTCATCTACATTTCCATCATTCTTTTTTTCGTGAAACTGCAAATTTTTCTTTTTAATAATTTCCTGAATTTACAGAATTAGTTTAATTTAAATTAAAATAACAAGCTGGTATACCCGTTTTTTGCAGGGGGAATTGAAAATAATAACTAATGTAATTGTTTTACAAGACGAATTTTTTTTAATTACTCTATCTTAAGTATTTAACCTCCAAATTAAGCAATAAATTTAAAATTAGAACGACAAGCAATTTTGTAATAATTTAATGTATTAAATTATTGAAGTGTTTGTCTTATAAATTATTTTGAAGCAATCGAAAATGTATCCAAACTGCGTCATAGAACTGCTGAAGTAGTGGAAGAAATAAATTTAGGTAGTTACTCAGACTCATCAAGTGATCACTTTAGAAAGATGTAAAACCTTTTGTACAGAAAGCAAATGCTTCTAATATTTAATTCATTTAAATTATTACACAGAAGCACTATAAATGCAGTTTAGTTATTTTGGTTTTCATCATCTGTATACGTCATTATTTATGACTATATTGGGTATTATTATTTCATATTATATTAAATGCTGTTAATATAATATGAATATATTAAATGTTGTTATAATAATATGACATACATATATCATATTATTATATGTATAATATAACATGATATTTGCTGTTATCTTAAATCATGTTTTATTCAATTCCTATTAGCTCGCACTGTCTATATATTTATTTATTTATATATTTGTATATTTATTTATTTATCTTGGTGGAATTTTCAATCGTTAATAAAATACATTTTAAAGTGCTGAATTGAGCTGAAATTTTATATATAGAATCATTCTAGATGACAATACAATAATTTAATTATAATTAATAAAAATTAATTGATTAAAAACTAATTATTTAAAAATTACAAATACACCCGTTGGTGACTTAGGACCTTTTGGCGACTTTGCCCAAAACTTGAAAAGGTTTTTTTCTCATGTGTTACAGCCTTCAGTTGGACTGAAATTAAAAGGACAATACGATACTTTAATGATAATTAAAAAAAACTAATTACCACTTAATGTTGTGATTTTGTCCTATGTATATACACATTTATATTAATTGTAACTATTTAATAAAAAGTAGTTAAAATAAAATTTTTCGTTGTTAATCTAAGTAGAAATTGAGCTAAATACTATTTTTTTTATATTACTTGTTTTACAATGTTATCTCAAATTCTGTGTTCTACATTAATATCACAAGAATATCGTTTCGTTAAACAGCTCTCACAAGGATCATGTTAATTGGAAATTCAAATATAATATAAAAAATTATTATTATTATAATTAGAACTATTATAATTATTATAATTATTATTATTATTATATACGAAAGTAAGTAAGCGGTGGGATGTTTTACTTATTTCATATTTAAATTGTTAAGGTTGAGGTTATAACAGCTATTGTAGAGATGAGGAATCGTTTAGTATAAGGAAACATCTTCATAAGTTGCATTCAATATTTAATGACGATCACACACACATACAGACAAACTGATGACATTTAGCGTAGCGACAGGACAAAATCAAGCAGCGGCAGGCGAATTTTCCAAGAAAACGGGAGCTTTTACTTCAAGCAGAAACCGGAAGTTCCAAAATTCACATGACCTTTTGACTTGTGGAAACACATCGTACGAGGATGTCTTATGTAATCTTACATTAAATACGCTGAAGATTTAATTTTCAAGAGATAAAGTTATGATTATATTCCTTTAGGCGGGTAAAGAACAGTTAATTATTTACGCGCGAGTTCTGAAGGGTCAAGACAAAAATAATTACAAATTAAAAAGTTGCTTAAGATGAAATAAAAGTGAATTATTACATTCATATATAACAATATATATATAAAATTCACCATTTAAAGTTTCTCTTGAGAAATTTTATTTAATTTATGATGGTCTTGAGCTCTTCAAGGCTTCGCGTGATAGTTATTTTTTTTTTTACCCTCCTAACGAGAAATATAACTGTTAACCACAACTTTATCTCCTAAAAGGCTGCCACATTTGCATTTTTCCAACAAAATAAAAAAAAAGGTGATGCAATATTTCAGCATCCATATACTCCGACCAATTACGATATTCAAAGTATGTGGTTGAGGAAACCATAAAAGCTGATATCACCGGAGAGAAAACAAAATAATTTTGTGTAAAATCCTAGATGTTCTCGTGCGGTTTGTGTGTTTGTTTTGCTGTGTTTCGTGGCTTCGTTTTCTTTGTGTAAAATGTTGCTGTTGTTGTTACTAATGCCTGCTGATCGGCATGTGCCAGATCGAGGCCCACGAGATTCAACGCGACAAACGGCTTGATTGTACGCTTGTCATTAGTCGTAGCCTTGAGCACCATGCAGGTTACTTAACGTTTCGGCTAGTTTCCACTCCAATTTTAAGAGAGAGCACCCTAGAGGGAGGCACGGGATTTAAGGATTCGTGGATTTTTTTTCCTGTTCTCGATTAAAACGAAGGCAAAAATCCTAATTTAACGAATAATAAGCCCCGAATTAATGAATTATTTTAGAAGTTGTAATTTTTTTTTATTAGTTTGTACTAGAAAAAAATCGATTTTTTTTAAATGATTTTTTGTCCTGAAGTGAAAAAACTTTGCTTGTCGGAGTAAATTGCACTAAGAAAGGATAAAGACCATTATTAGAGTAAACAGGTGAAAATGAGTCATGAGTTTAACCTATGGTGTGAGTCTTGTGAGTGAGTAGGACAGGAAATTCCTTTCTCATTTCATCCCATTCCACAACGCAGGCGATATTTTAAGATTTTAACAATAATGTAGCATTTGATACTGGACTGCCTATCTGTGCAACTGAAGTTGAAGAAATCGTTGATTTGTCGAAGCCAATGAAGAATAGCGATTCTGATGCAGAAATTGATAGTGAAACTCTAATAAAATCTGTTACATTTTCTAATGCTTTCCATTGTATGGAAACTGTGAAATAACTCATGCAGCAAATTGTAAATGACGCCATATTTTTTTATCTGCATAAAGTTAAAAAAAATAACTCTTTCAAGTTAGGAATAAAAAAGAGTTTTCAAACATCTATTAGTCAGTATTTTAAAATTTCCATTTTACTGGTGATAATTCAATGATAGTATTTTTAGCTGTTAAGTAAAAAGTGTAGTTTCTTTGTATATTTTTTCTACAGTTGCTCATAAAATTACCAAAAAGTAATTGCAAAAGAACTGTATTTTGCTTAGACCCCGATATAACGAATAACCTCAAATTAACGAACAAAATCTTCGGTCCCTATGAATTTGTTAAATCGGGCTGCGAATGTATATTATTTGTAAATGAATGTATTGGTTTTTGACATTGCTTATTCATATTTCATAATAGCTCATTTAAGTTTTCTTCGCTGGCAACATTCAACTGCCAATAAAATTTGAAGATTATTTCTTACATATAGTTCTTAATTATAGAGCATTAATTCTATGGTAAGACCAACAAAACTATTAAAAATAATCCTGATTAAATAAAACTAATTTCTCACTGAAATCTTAAAAGTAAACAATTAAGCTTATTAATGCGATTCATTTCAAATTAAATAACTCAGTTCCGGATAAAAATGAGCTTTCGAATCCAAATCAAATATTTGCTTTCCAATTCTCCATTACCCAAGATTGAATCAAAATTCATTCTTCTCTTAAACAACACAAGAACACCATTAATGGATCCACTTCATATAAAAACAAATGGTATTTATAATACTTACTAAGCCTAATGCTCGCATCTTTTTTCAATCATTTTATGAGGGGCATGAAAGTGCATCAGTTCCATTAAGCGCCATTTTATGTTGCTGTTAGTTCTTCCGGAAGATCAGTTCGGATATCTAAATGCACTAAATATAATAGCACATTGTTGTCTTAATCATCAAATTGAAAGTTTATTTCCTACACCATGATTTGAGTCAGTTTTTCTTGTTGCTGTGTTATTCTTTGCATTGCAATCAAAAATCGATTATTTCTCTAATGTACTTAAAGTTGCTTATCACGAACACTTAAAGAATAAATGTATAGATTATGTCTGGAGTGTTTATATTCGCTTTTATGTTCCGTTTTTTCTTTTTTTCGAGATAACGTTTTCCTGTTATGTTTAATAAAACAGATATCTGACTAGTTTCGCATTTTTTTTTTCATGATAATTTCTGTAACATGAAGCTTACTTTATGCTTCAGTTTATGTCGGTAAAGCATTAAAAAGAGAAAAAAAACTCTCTTGTTTTGTGTTTTGGATTTCCATGGTTAAAGTTCTTCATATTTGTTTTTCATTAACCGTTTTTTGTAGAATAATCAAGAATTAAAAAAAAAAGCTATTAAGTGTAAATTTAGTCATATATTATGCAAAAAGGTTTCTTATGAGATAGTCATAATAAGACGAATGTTAATCGCAGGGAAACGATGAAATTCGGGCTTTCGTCAAATCCCTAAAGGAGGTAATCAATTCACGCAAGATGTTACAATAACGTCTCTTTGATGTCTTCTCCCTGTTTTAAGTAAGTGAATTAGTTAAACCTCGAACTGTTTTAGTGAAATGAAAATATGCCACTTTTTGGTGCTAGGGACTGATATTTGGATAATCTAATAACATGTTTGGTTAGAATCTGCTGGGACGCATCTCCCGGTTCATTCCACCCCTTTCAGCTTTTTGGTAATATCTCGACCCTCAAGCCTCACAATCCATTCGAACCTGGCTCATTCGATCCCTTCTAACTGCTCTTCCAGTTATTATAATTTCATGTTCATAGGGGTATTCCTTATACAGTTTTTAATTGTTTTAAACTTTTAAAATTTATTTAAATCCGCTATATCTTGGCTCCTGTTTGAGTCTAGAACATGAGATTTGAACCAACTGTTCTACTCGTCAAGTCCCATCCAGTCATATACTTGATCTCATTTGTAGGCATGGGAGCTTAAGCCTATATATCATGCTCCCATGTCAATCCTATGGGTCTGAAAGAATTTCACTCCCCAAAGGAATTGAGCTTGACTGATATTTGGAAGTCCGCCATTTCTCGTGTATGCCAGCTTGTAATTGGCCCCTCCGGTGCTCCCCTGGGTTCCTCATTAATAATCGATTATGCTACACTATGCGACCGCACCTGCTGGATCGATTGCCCCTATGAGCTTTTCAATATGTAATTTATCCCAATAGTCCCATTCTTTCCCTCCCTCATTTCACGTTTTATAAAATTTTATTTTTTAAATTTCGATAGCTCCAAGGACTTTTATCCTGAGTGTTTGTAAGTACAAGAAGACCTCCCAGGTGTCTCCCCCCTTGAGCAGCATTTTGCCAATATTTTAAAATAACGTCTCTTCAATGTCACTTCCATGATGAAAGTTATTTTTTTCAAACCGTGAACTGTTTTAGTGAAATGATGAAATGAGCTAGTCAGGATTCGCATTAGCAAAATGCTGTCCAGGGAGGGGGAAGATACCTGGAAAGTCGAGTCCTTGTACTTCCGAACCATATAGGTCAAAAATCCTCGGAGCTATCGGGAATTTAAAAATTTTAAAATTGTTTAAAAACGTGAAATGGGGGGGAAGGAATGGGGCTATTGTGATAAAATTACATATTTGAAGAACTCATAGGAAAAATAATCGAATGCAGCAGGTGCGCTCGACCAAGGTAGCATAGGATTCGAGTTATTAATGGGAAAGTCCTATAGGGGCTTGAGCATCGGAAGGGGGCCAATTCCACGTAATCTCGCGCATGCACGAAAATATTTCGGACCTCTAAAAATCAAGACCGAAGCTCAATTCCTTAGGGATTTTTAGACCAAATAGGATTAACGGGAGCATGATATTTTAGTGCTTAAGCCCTCCCCGTGCCTACACAATGAGAGTCAAGTATATGACTGTATGAGTCTCGACGAGTAGAATAATTGGTTCAAATCTCAAGTCCGAGACTCAAACAAGAACCAAGATATTGTGGATTTAAATAAATTTTAAAAATTTAAAACGATTAAAAAACTATATAAGGAATACCCCTATGAGCATGAAATTATAATAACTGGAAGACCAATTAGAGAGGAATCGAATGAGCCAGGTCCAAATGGACTAGAAGGCTCGAGTGTTGAGATGTTGGGCCCAAAAAAAGCTTAGGGGGTGGAATGCACGGGGGGATGCGTCCCAAGTCTAACCATAAAAAAGTTATAGCAATCCCCAAATATCAACCCCCAAACCCCAAAAAAAGTGGCATTTTTTTTTCATTTCATCGTTTCCTAAAACTTTCGGGGTTTAACAATTATTACTTACAACAGGGAAAGTCATAAAAGAGACTTTTTGTAACATCTTTGTGAACTGATTACCCTTTTTAGGGATTTGAAAAAGCCCTATTTCATCTTTTCCTGCGACTTTCCTTTACGAACCCTTTTTTATATGATGATTCAAAAGTATTAAATTATATTTCAGTTCTCTTCCATTCAGTTCCCTTAAAAAAAGGCCTTTAACAAAGCAATCTATCAAAACACTTTAAGGTTAGCAGACGCCCCCTTTATTGTTTTTCTTGCAAAATATTTTCCTATTAGGGCAAAGCGTAAGTTTAAAAAAATAAGTTTTTTATAAGGAGCCGATTGAAGCTGGATTTTGTAATCTTTATCTCGATTAAGTTTTAAAGATTTAAAGAATGCTCCCATGTTTAAATATACAGATGTATTTTTTCTGGGTTTTAAAGATAGAATAAAGGGAGATACTTTAAGTATCATGTCTGCTTCTTCCAAACCCTCTTACCCCCGATCCTCCCATTGGTGTGGTGTGGTTTATATCATCTTTGAAATTATCTCTAGTTATCTCTATATTAGTGCATTTTACAGCTTTAGTGACGAATGCCTGACTGTTAAGCATATGAGGAATTACCCGCAAATAAGCTGCATGTGTCTGAAAAAAAATCATTCAGCTGCATATGCTGAAAAAAACGCTGTCCTGAAAAAAGTCCAAAATTTGTAAAGTGAAAAAAAAACAAACGTTTTGAAATTTAACATTATTTTTTGCTTAAAACCATTCATATTCTTTAAACCCTTTCCCGGTTCCTTTTTTAAAAAAGGTTCAAAAAATGGTAATGGTTCAATAAATGGATAATGGTTCAAAAATTTTTTAATTTTCTTATGCTTATTTCCCAAAAATATGTATTTTTTTAAAAATAATAGAACCATTCGCATACAAAATTTATTTCCTAAAACTACTGTAAGAAAATATATTTTAAATGGTAATTTACCAAATTTGGCTTTTTTATGGCGAATCATTAAACTTTGGAGTCGTTTACACTAACTATAAATATAAAAAAACTTAGAATATCTAGCTTTTATCTTGAATTAAAATTTTATTTACATCTTTGGCATTCACATAAGTGATTAGAAATTTTTAATTTAAATCTGATCGGGATGATAAATTCAATAAAACGGTAATCCCATAACCCAACTACAATAGAACAGTAGAATATCTTGTTTTTCTTCTTACCTCTTCTTCCCTTTACCGTTTTTTTTTTTGAACAGCAAATAATAAACTATCGTGTTGAACAATTTTTTTTTTCTGTTGGGGAATGTAAAAGAAGGAGGGAAGGCGTTCTGGGTACCTTCCGTTCTGAAAGCGATACTTAACCCAAACACGCCAAAAGATCTATTGCGTAATGTTGGTACTAGTTCATATAGATATCACACCGCCACAAATCCCCGCTAGTGTTTAGGCGAATAGGCGAAAAACGATACCATATTCGTGGCGAGCATGTAAGCAGTTGTTC